>PVHY01012814.1:0-43241 GCA_004024945.1 Uropsilus gracilis | reverse complement strand
GAAGATGGCCTGCAGCAAGAAAACATGGACAGATCACAAATACAGACTGGCTACCCAACGCAAACTTCAGACTGAAAACCTAACAGCAAGGCTCGTCTGGTTCCAACAACACAGTCCCTCACCTAGTAAAAGGACACTGCCTTAGGAAAGAGACTAATGGACTTAGCACAACTAGTAAACAACAAAGAGTGAGGTTTGAGAGAATGGAAGGGGCACCAGAGGGAGGAGGTTGGGGGAGGTATCCCAAAAAAAAAACACAGAGGTTGTGATCTAAAGAACAAAATAAATAAAACATAAAAATAAATTTTAATAAATTTAAAAAAAAAAGAAAACAACTCAAAGTGTTTCACAGACTATGTGGTCTTCCCAAATAATTAATCACTTCACAACCTGTGATATAGCCAATTTATTTTATTGGCAATCATGGAATATACATAAACCTAAATCAGGACAGTTTCTGGGCATGTTAAAATGTTCTCTGTTTCAAACACAAAGAACACAAATCCCTGAAAAGTATAGAAGCCAATAGCTATAAATGAATTCTATAAGACTTTAGAATTACTTTGTGTGAAGTGAATAGCACAAAAAAAAAAAAAAAAAAAGGAGACCCATGAAAACACAGCAAAGCAAAAGAAAGGTAATAGTGCCCAGATTCAGAGAGGGACACCTTTGAGAATGATTTAATGCAACAACCAGAAGAAAAATATTTAAAACTATCCTAGCAAGGCACGGTGGTGTGTGCCTGTAGACCAAGCACTGGGAGGCAAGAGGCCTGGGATCACTTGAGTTCACAGGTTCAAGACTACCCAGGGCAACATAGCGAGACCTGGTCTTGAAAAAAGCAGTCAGGTGCAGTGGCACGCACCTGTAATCCCAGCTACCTGGGAGGCTGAGGTTGGGGATCGCTTGAGTCTGCAGGATCAGGACTATCCTGGGCAACATTGCAAGACCTAATCTCAAAAAAAAAAAAAAACCTATTTGCCTCAGTTACTCCTGGATATCTGAGCAGTTTGGCCTGTTGCTGTCCAGGAGCACAAGTTCGCACCCAGGAATAAAAGGACATTGTTCCAGAAAAAGAAAAGATCAGTGGGTCAAGCATAGACCAATGATTTACAGCACAAAAGTTGGAGTGATCGGAAGGGGAGTAAGGGAAAAAGAAGAGTAGGGTAGAATATGGAAGGGAGGGCCATATCTAAGAACAACAACCTTACAAATGTGACCAATATTGTATGGAAATTACAAAACAAAAAATACATATTTAAAAAGCTTTGGCATCTGTAATAAAAAAACAAGAGGGCAGGGTTTCTGTGCAATTGAAGTAGCAACAGACAACCATAAGAAAAGAACTATGTGAGACGGATGAACAACCAAAAAGGAAAAACTACAAAGAAACCAGGAGTAGGTCCCATGCCTCAAAGATCTACCAAAGACCAAATCCTGGTTCTTCCACTTTCTATGTGTTCTTTAAAAAAGCCCAGCCTCCCCAATTATAGCATTCATCTTGGAAGGAGCAAACTAAAATATATGTGAACAAGCACATCCTCCGTTGGGAGGCCTCTGTGGCCATTGGCTTCCCCAATATCTTGACCATCATGCTCATTCCCACCTGTGTGTGAGGTTCATTCTTGTTGAGTATATTCCCACAACTCAATTTCATCCTACTCAACCTTCAGAGCTCATCAAAAGGCACAGTTCCTCCAAGAATGTGAGGGGGGAGGTTCTACACCTGAACCGCTCTCTACAGTAAGTGCTTTCACTGGAACATTGCAATACTTGAAAATACTCTGCCTTATATGGACCTCTGAGCTGTCATATATAAAGCCCAAAGAGAACATATACTTTCTAAAGTCAAAGATGTATAACTACATATAATTTTGTCCTCACAATTCTGGGAAGTCTAGAACTTAAAATAACACATTAACCTGGGCTTGGCAGCAATAAGGAATAAACACGGAGGACCTCGCTAGCTGCAGCCTATTGGTAGGGTCATGCCCACTCTATAGAGACACCCTCATGTCTCCTTCTTTGCAAGAGAAGTGGGGAGGCCCAAAAGCCAGATAGAAGGGAAAGGGAAAACACTATAGGTCAGAGACAAGAGGAGTGAGTGGTTACTTGAAATTTATAATGAAACCTCAGGGTAAACCTGGCAATGGGAGACCAGTTACTAGCATGTACGTTTGTTGAACTCTTAGATGACATCTTCTAAACACATCCCATTCTCACCAAATTCTTACCTATATTGTGCTTGAAAATGGCTTTGCACAAAGCTTTGGCCAGGAGAAAGCTGAGCCGATGGGGACAGGAGGATTTCAGAGGTTTTACTGGCTTCCGGATAAAGCTGCAAAGAGGAAGAGAAGATTAAATACCCTTCCTATCACTCCACCACTTCCAGACCTTTGGGCCAACGCCCCACTCCTCCATGTGGCATCATCCCTCTCAGATTTGGACTCTGCAAAACCTGGACTTCAACATCATCATACCATAGTTCACCATGGCTTCAACACCCCGATCTCCCAAATTCTCCCAAGAATATGTTGGAAGAGCAGAGGAAAGCATGAACCTTGGTGAACAATCACACATTATCACTGGCCTCATCTGTCACCTCTAGTTTGACTGGCCCATTCTTTATCTCCATCCTATGGGCCCCCATATGTCCAGACCACTTCAAACAAACACACCCACACCAGTCTTCCTGTGTGCTGCTGCTAAACTGTTCCTCTCTAACTCTCCAGTGACCTGATCTTCACATAAGCATCTTTTTCCTCAGATAACCCATGTTTGTACCTCAATGCTTCACTCCACACACCAGTCCTAGTGTATCCTTTTTTGCATTTCCTTCTGTGTTTCTTGTAGCTTCTATAACAAAATACCACAAACTAATGGCTTCAAACAACAGATATGTATTTCCCACGAATCTCAAGACCAGGTACCCAAATCACTAACACTGGGTCAAAACCTAGATGTTAGTAAGTTCCTGCTCCTTCCAGAGACTCTAGAGAATCCACTCTGTGGCCTCCTAGCTGCTAGTGGCTGTGGGATTTCCATGGTCTGTGGCCACACCACTCCAGCCTTAAGGCCAGCAACTCCAAATCCCTCTATGATCCATCTTCACATGGCCTCCTCTATGTGTCTCAAATAGCCTTGTGTCTGGCATTCAGCATCTGACTGGATACTGGCCCCCACCTCAAAACCCTTAACTTCACCCCTCAATGCAGACTCTACCTTATAAGGTGACAGTACGGTTCCAAATACCCCGGGGGTCATTATTTGGCTCACCCACAGCTTGGGTCTCCTGTCTGTGCCAATGCCACCAAACTTCCTCTGACCCTATCTTCAATATAAGTCACTCAAGCTTTCTAGTCACCCTCATCTTACTCTTCATCCCCATCCCTACCACCATCAGACGTTGAATACAGTCCTCTGTAGAGCCCCTGCTACGCAAAAATCACAGACAGAGGCCTGTCCCTGAGCATCAAAGACACTTATGAAGTTATATTTGGTAAAATAAAAAATTACCTACAAAGGCCATACATGAAATAAGTCCTAGAATAGTGTATCTCAATTTTTTCACTATCACAATCCTAAGGACTTTTTTAGACATCTTTTTTAGACATTATCCCTCACAAAGATCTATTGCATACCTGTTCACGTGCTATATGAGTATCTGTGCTTTGTACATACAAATCAGTACTTTGTAAATACTTTAAATAAGTACTTTTCACTTTGCAAGAATTAATTTAGAGCTCCTAGAGGGCGTAATACCACCCCCAAAAGCAGAAGCCCTTGAACAAGATGAGATACTATGTCAGAAAGGCAGTAAGGGGCAGGTGAAGATGCGGGTGGGATCTAGCTGGCTGCAGTGCCATGCGGTTTTAATCCCAAGTCTAGGACAGGACGTTGAGACTAGGAATCACTTGAGTCCGTGGGTTCAAGACCCTCCCAGGGCAATATAGTAAGACCTAGTATCAAAAAAATAGCTAGGCTGGTGGTGCGCACCTGTAATCCCAGCTACCTGGGAGGCTGAAACTGGGGATCGCTTGGTCCATGGTACCCCGGGCAATGAAAGTCTGCAGTTCCCCAGGCAACATAGTGAGACCTAGTCCATGGTATCCCAGGCAATGAGAGTCTGCGGTTCCCCAGACACCACAGTGAGACCTAGCCTCAAAAAAAAGATAAATAAATAAAAACTAAAAAAAGAAGTGGGATCTGAGGTGAATGTTGAAGATTTTAGACAGTTAAGGACAGAACCAGAAAAAAGAAATGCTTGAGGTGATGTGTATTAGTGTCTGCAATTTAATAAAATGTGGATCAAATAACTAAGATGGGGGTGGGGAAGACAAGGATATAGAGGGATGGATAGACATAGGTGATAAAGCAATTTTAATAAAATATAAATTGTGAAATCCTGAGTACAGGAAGTTACTATGTAATTAATTTAACTTTTCCATAAGTTTGATAACTTCTCATAATAAAATATTAGGAAAAATAAGAAAGATAGATAATCAGAACAGCCATGTTTATTTGCTGCACAATTTTACTAATCCAAATTTGACCAGAATACCAGGACTTGTATTGTGACCAGGACTTGTGAAGTCAAGAACAGGATGAAGAATAAGCCTGGTGCCACATCGGGTATGCCTTCAATGTCCTACAGACTGCCTAGTTGGTGAACAGCATGGTGCCAGGGATAAGAACTTGCCTGCAAGGGCAAGGGAAACAAAAGCTAAAATGAACAAATGAGTCTATGTCAAATTAAAAAGTTTCTGCATAGTGAAAGAAATTGCCATTAAAATAAAAAGACATTCCACCATGTGGGGGTAATATTTACATATCATACATCCAACAAAGGGCTAATGTTCAAGATCTACAAAGAATGGCCAGAATTCAACAAAAAGAAAACAAACAAGAAGTGATCAGAGAACTAACACTTCCCCAAAGAAAACATACAGATGACCACCAGGCACATGAGTAGACACTTATCAGGGGAATGCAAATCAAAACCACAGTGAGATTGCACCTTACTCTAGTGAGGATGGTACAGGTCAAAAAGACCAGAAACAATAAATGTTGGCAAGGATGTGGAGAAAAAGGACTCCTCATACACTGTTGGTAGGAATATAGACTGGTCCAATCTCTACGGAAGATAGTATAGAGATTTCTCAAGATAGTCAAAATCTATCTATCATCTGACCCAGCAATTCTACTCCTTGGTATTGAAGCAAAGAATGGAAAAACTCTAATTCAAAGGGATCTATGTCCATTACAGCACTACTTACAATAACCAAGTCATGGAAACAACCCTTGTACCCACGTATCCACAGATGAGTAGATAAAGAAGACAGGGCATTTATACATGATGGGCTACTATTCAGTTGGAAAGAGAAATGAACTCTCACCATTTGGGACAATGTGGATGGAACTAGAGATTATGCTAAGTGAAATAAGTCAGAAGGAGAAAAAACTAATACCTGGATAATTTCACTCACATGTGGAATATAGAGAAACAAAGTAAAGGAACAGGTAGAACTAAACCAAAACAACCCCTAGAATTATGACATAAAGCTAAATAAAGGTCCTGGAGGAGGGGGTGGGCATGCAAACAAAAGGGGCAGGAGACCCAAAGTTCTACAGTGGAGGATTATGAGTACTTTGAAGGTAGGAGTGGTGGCAGGGAGCCTAATCCCCTAAAGTATATACAGTACTTTAAGCTGATAATACCTCAATTAACAATAAATGAAATCATATTTGCTGATTTTAAAATAGTAATTAGAATGTGGAGACAAAACTGCCAGGGATCAAATTCTTATACTGGCACTTCACTGGGAGAATTATTCAAACCCTGATCCCACTAAATAAGTTGTGTAAGCTCTTTGTTTGATGGTTAATGAATGATAGCACTCACCGATAAGGATGTTTTGAGATTAAGAATAAATATATATAGCTCTTCAGGTACTGAAGCCTGAATGGGAGGCCTCAGGGCTGTGACTCTCTTGAATGGAGATGGGGGAAATAGGGAGGCTGCTCCCCTCTGGGGGATACTAGGGGAGACTCTGCAACCTCCATTGTGGTCTGGGGCTCCACCCCTTCCTCCTATGGGTTATGGGTTGGGGGTGGAAACCTGCGGGGGGGCGGTCCCTGTCTGGTTCATTCTCACCTCAGTCACTCCTCAACTTGAAAAATAACAACCCAGAAACAGATACACTGCAAGAGAGAGAGAAATAGAGGCCCTGAAAACATCCATCACCTGCCCAAAAAGAGCACGGTTGAGAATTCCAAGATGCAATACTGCATTGAATGAGAGAGAAGACATAGCGCCAAGTAACACCAACAACACTTCTCACACTGGAGCTAAGCTTCCCATGCAGAGACACCTTCAACATGAGCAAGGAGCTCCCCAATCTCAATGAGGAGCAAAGCTACAAAGAACTGGCAGTGGCCCACAGAGAACTGTGACCCAAAAGAAAAGAACCAGACCTACCACCAGTTGAGGTCTGTCCCCACCAGGAAACTCTCCCACGGCCAACAGCTGGGAAGCAGATTCCCAAAGTCAGATACCAGAGCTACAAGGCCAATAAGGCGGCACCAAGGGACAAACATTGGAATGAATGGAGGAAACAACCAATAAGAACAAGGAGACACTGAAACCAGAGATCATAAGGGTCTTGAGGAAAAGAGGCTGTTTCCCCCACCACAGGAAATTCCACCACAGAAATGGGGAGAGCTACTCCATACTCCAGACCGACAGGAGGTTTGCCAACAAGCTCAGAAGGGCCACCTGCCCCAATGTTATTCATGGAGAGCTGATCAACCTGGTCTGCAGTCCCTCAGGATCACAGGACTTCACCCAGGAGGGCATGCTTCAGAAAAGAACACAAAGAGACTAATGGGCCCATCATCAACCAACAACTGACAATGAGAAAGGAACTGGAATGACCAGAGGTGGGACCAGGAGGGGGGGAGGACCATGCCTACAAACACAAGCTATGTATGCAAACAATAAGAAAAAGAAATATATTGTATAAATATAAATATTTTATATATATATATATATTAAACCCTGAATGAGTGTTTGCCATTGTTACACCAAGGGAGTATCTGGAGGGTTTTGAACCCAGCTGGCAGATACATGGGCAGGGTGATACTTCCACTGGAAGGCCATTCTCAGGACACAGACTAGGAGGCTAAAGGGTCCAGGAACAACACAGAGAACTAGAGCTGAGACCCAAAAATAAAAAGGAGGGACGGGGTCGGGCACGGTGGCTCGTGCCTGTAAGCTTCAGTCTATGAAGCAGCCGGGGCTAGGGATCATGGTTCGAGTCCTGCCTGGGGCCCGTAGCGAGACCTAGTTCCAAAAAAATAGCTGGGCATGGTGGTGCACGCCTGTAATCCCAGCTACCTGGGAAGCTGAGGCTGGGGATCGCTTGAGTCTGTGGTACCCCGGGCAATGAGAGCCTGTGGTTCCACAGGCAAAAATAGCGAGACCTAGTCTCAAAAAAAAAAAAAAGGAGGGATGGATCCCAAACACCCCATGTACAAAGTTCACAGGTAAGCATCTGATCCAGGGAGCAGAAGGAGACAGAGGAAGATTAAGAGGACCAACTCCAGGTTTTTAGTCTGATGCCTGAAGAATGCCTGTTGTCAACGAGAGGGAAGTCAAAAGGAGAAGTGGGTCAAAGAAGGACACCCCATGTTTGAGAGTAACTGAACATCTAGGCAAAGGTGTATAACAACAAGTATACAGGGGCATTCAGGAGAATTCACTTGGATGCACAGAAAGCACTGGTATTTTTGGTGCCCAGGATTCACTCCTCCTTTGGTAGTAGCAGCCCTTTTGAGTCTGTGAAGCCAGTCTATGGAAAGGTGGGAAAGGTTCTTAAACCGGGGTGCTGCTGCCCTCTCTTACCAAGAGACAGACAGGTGGCCCATGCCCCACTGAGATGTTCTGCCCTGTCCCTGCACATGAACAGTGACCAAAGGCTGACAACAGACTGCGGTGGTTGTATGCAAACCAGAGAGCTAAACAGTTCCTACCCCTAAGACACCCCCACCCCAGAGCTGCCTGCTTCTTTAACCCTGCATGCTCCCCTTGATTTTCTAGTAAATTCCCTTCTTGTTTGAGTCAGCTGAAGCTGGTTGCTCTTACTTGAGAATGAAAACCTGATAATGACGCAGGAAGTCTCTGTATCAACATGGTGAGAGAGCACACTGGGAGTGGCCATGGAATAGTGTTGCAGGATCAGGTATGGAAAGAAACTCCTGTGTGAGGCTGGATGAAAGGAGTGTACCATGAGGTAAGACCAGGCCACTCTCCTTGGCCAGCTAAGTGACCCTGAATAGCTCTCTGAGTCTCACTGCACATTAGAAGGAACAGAAGTATCACATCTACCTCATGGGGACACACAAGATGATGTGTGGACCTTGCCTGGCACGCATACAGAAGAACTCAATAACGCTAGCTTCTTGGTTCTCTCCCCAGCCTGACGTTCTTTGAAGAGAGGCTCTTTGTAAGATGAATTGCTTGTATGTTGGTGTTTACAGGATACTGAACACATGCCCTCGGTGCCAGAAGGAACATTTGAGGATCATTACAATAACAGAATAAAGTGGTTCTTATGTTTTCTGTTCCAGTTAGAAATAAATCTAGCTCTATGGCTTTCATATGTTTTGAAACAGAAGTGACCTCAAAATGAAAAATGTTCAGTTATGCAGAAAACAGACCCTTTCCAAGACAAAGCATCACGTCAAACGTGATGCTTTGCTCTTCACCTGTAAGTCTCACAGGAGTCTTCCACAGACAATCCAATTTTCTGAGAATCAATTTCAGGAGAGATTTTGACCCCAGACAGAGAAAATGATGGTTTTTGGTTTCAATCAGGTCAAAGTAAGAGGCAGACAACAGCAACTCCTCTCTCTGGCCAACAGCCTGATCATGCCTGGTTCAAACTCATCACGTTTGCCGGGCACGGTGGCTTGTACCTGTAAGCTTCAGCCTATGAAGCGGCTGGGGCTAGGGATCGCGTTTCGAGTCCCACTCAGGGCAGCACAGTGAGACCTAGTCCCAAAAAATAGCTGGGCGTGGTGGCACACCCCTGTAATCTGAGCTACCTGGGAAGCTGAGGCTGGGAAATGCTTGAGTCTGTGGTACCCCGGGCAATGAGAGCCTGTGGTTCCATGGGCAAATAGCGAGACCTAGTCTCAAAAAAAAGAAAAAAGGAAAAACAAAACAAAACAACTCATCACATGTTTAGTCCATTAAAGGAACAGAGCAGCAGCCAGTGTGACCAAGAATGACAAGGCCAGGGATTTGGAAGGCAGGGCCCTGTCGGCCACAAAGCAGTGTGCATGTTGTTCTAAGTGCAACAGAAAACTGCTGTAAGAATGCAAGCAAGAGTGACACAATCTTATATTCTTTCTGGAAAGACCACTGGCTACAGTACAAAGAACATACAGTCTTTGGTTATTAGAAATTGAAAGGCCAATTTCATGGAGATGGGCAACTTACATTAGCTGTAAAATATGGGTCATCCTGACGAATATTAAAACATGGTCATTATTTAATTTACTCAACTATGCAAGCATTTACTTACTCCCTCCTATGTGACAGGTAGTGAAATATGTCATGAATAACATCAAGCTAAATGCCTAGCACATAGGAAATATTTGATAAATTTTCTTTAACACAGCATTCCAATTTCAAAATGTGGTTACTATAAAATCATAAAACACAGAGTATAGTAGGTAGTCTCTGCTCAACAATCCATTGTTGGGAGAAGTAATCTGTCCCAAATCTATAGAAACCTTCCTTAGCTGTTAGAGTTGCACATACACAAGTCTGTAATCCAAGTGTGCCTATCAGAGTATTTACTTTTGCTGGCCACCCCCAGCTATGGACATATGACCCAAGCTGGGACAATCATACTCTACTCTGGGCTTTTTCTGGGGGAAAAAAAAAAGCACTAAGCTGTAAGCAGTACACACAGAGTTTTGATATACAAAAATAAGCATTCTTAAAACTGTTTAGTCTTAGAATAAGGTCAGAGACAAGCAACAAAGATCAAAAATCTAAGTCCTTGGATCCAACCTTATCTGTAGCTGGATCAGTGTTTGGATTTGCAAGTTATAATGGTGATTAAATGCCCTTTACTAAAATTAGATCAAGTTCAATTTCCGTGACTTGTATCTTAAAGTGTCTGAATAAGATAAACAGAAAATCACTGTGAATAAAAGAAGTATCCCCCATAATTTCACAATCTAGGGAAATCACAATAAATTTTGTGTCCTCCCAGGTTTTATTTAGGGGATTTTTTTTTTTTGCTTTGTCTCATTTGTGTGTTTTAGGGGTATCTAGGGTAGTTATTTTTAAAATAGACTTTTAAGAAAACAAACATTTAAACTGAACCATCTTATACTTAACCCTGTCTCTTCTTCAGCTGTGTTACTTTGGGAAAGTCACTCAACCTCTCTGATTTTTGGTTTATTCATATACAAAATGAGAATACCACCCTTGGAAGTCCTGCATAAATGAAAGTAGCTATTCATTCAGTAATATAACAATCTAGGATGTGATCTGAAGAGCACAATTATTATTTCCTTTGTTCCATGCCTAAGCAGCCTGTTTTCTGAAGGCTACTTCTGCAGCTCTGTCAAACTCTGCTATTGATCACATTATATTGTTATTTTTAAGTAAGCTTATTGCTATTTGGAACACTTAGAGTTGCAAGCTGCCATTTTAAAAGAGAAAGAAACAGAATGATAATAGCTGGCTAAATGGGCAACTTTCTAAAAAAGTTAACCTATTTGAAGTATGCACCATGATGGTTAGATATATCGTTACAGAGTGAAATAATACTACAACCAATCTTCTCACATACCTTTACTGTGTGTCAGTAAAAGCACCTGAAATCAACTCTCCTAACAAATATCCAGTATCCAATACGGTATTATTAACTAGCGTCTCAGGCTGTACATGACATCCTCCTTTACTCATTCTGCATTACTATAACTGCCATTCTTACTCTAGAATGCCGGACTGCAGGTCAGGAATGAAAGGATGGGAGGTGATAACTGAAAGACTTAGACACTTCCCCGGGGCTTCTAAATTAATTCCTCAGAAGGATGCGAATTTAGATGACCAACAAATTGCAGAAAAATGGGAGATGGAGTGACTGGAGGGGGATATGAAGGGAGGATACAGAGGGAGGAGGAGGGATCAATTAATGCACAATTGTGACAAATCAATAAAATGAATTTTTTAAAAACTGATTAAATGAAACTGAAACAAACAGGTAAAGCAACTCATAGCTGTATACTGGATTCTCAGAACCATATGTACTAAGACATATCAAAAGTGTGTGTTAACAATTAATTGCCAGAGTTTGTGAAGTCTTTTTTTTTAATTTTTTTTTTTTTTTGAGAGTAGGTCTCACTATTTTTGCCCGTGGAACCACAGGTTCACGTTGCCCATGATACCACAGACTCAAGTAATCCCCAGCCTCAGCTTCCCAGATAGCTAGGACTACAGGCGTGTACCACCATGCCCAGTTATTTTTTTTGGGGGGGGACTAGGTCACCCTATGTTGCCCTGGGCGGAACTCGAACTGCGATCCCCCAGCCCCAGCCGCAACTCCATAAGCTGTTGCTTACAGGCATGCACCACCATGCCCTAATATTTTTATTTTTTGTATAAATTTTATTTTATTGTTATTGATTACATACCGATTTTTTTTACATCATTGTATACCCCGAGGTTCTCCCACCACCTTGTCACTCATGAACCATCATCTTCATCTCTTGTGCTCATCCTCTTGATTTTACCCGAAACATCTTTTAAATGACAGTCGATTATTCAAATAGTACTCTATAGTACTCTGTCTACTCATAGCATAACTGCTTCACTGGCTTTTACTTTCTTAAGTGAGAGATGAAAGGACTGTAAATAAAAGTGCTTACTTGCTCCCAAAGACTGGCAGTTTCATCAAAATCTGAGGATGCTAAGTACACACATATAAAAATCATCTATCCTGTGTCATGAGAGAAAAAGAGCATGAACTGCAGCTCTAAGATATATAACTGAGAAAGCCATGGTGGCATTAAAACAGCACTACTTGAAAATAATCAAGGATGGTACTAATGGTTTCAGATGACCTTTCAATGCATGCAATATTGATAAAAATGAGATTTTTTTTTTAACTTTGAGACAAACAGAACCTCTATTCATAGTCTTGCTGGAATAAAAGAGGGTGAAAATACTGCAATGGAAGGAAATACCTTGTCTAAAACAAACAGAATGAAGAGAAAGGCACAGGGAACAATTTTGTGTACATTGGAACTAGAGCCACAGGAATTGTGACTGAATTTCCAGATTCAAGTTCCAGTGAGTTAAGGAAATACTCCAAGGAAAAAAGAACAGTCAACTGCAATACCTTCTTAGATTCTGGTCCAGGGGACAACCCCTCCAAGTCCTCATGCACACGATCTAGTAGCCAGAGCAGGAACTCCAGGGCATCATGCTGGGAATTGCCTTGGAACTGAGAGCCGTACTTGGAAACAGCATTCTGAAAGGAAAAAAAGAAAACTAGAGGGTCGATATGGCCCTTCACCAAAGGGTCTCTAAGTATCAAGTCCCCAAATATCATGAGGGTTGTCTGTATAGAAGATATCTTTTTTCCCAGGAAAACTAATATACACCCTGTACTCAGCAACCCATGAAATGTCTGTTGAACATTTGAAGACTATTTACCATCTGCCTTCCCTGAAGCTCTGTCCTCTGGTGGTGGGATGCATAGCCCCCTGCCTATTTCATCAGTCTATTTCCAGGCCATCTCTCTCTGCCCACCCCTGTGAACAATTTCTTGCCCTACCCTCTTCCTCAATGACTTCATTCACTCCCATATCTGCATTCTTTGTGAATCACCCAATGGCATAGATAAAAGGACTTCTTTAAATACCATGCATGTAGCTCCTTTACAGCCTCTTCCTAGTTGTGTGAAATTTAAGAAGCACAAACTTCTTTCTGTGATTAGATCACAGAACGGTTGAGTCAGTCCTTCATGCCTTTAATAAATATTTATTGAGTGCCTATCACTTAGCAGACACTATTCTATGGACTTGGGATACAACCATGAACAAGACAAGAGCTCATGCTCTCATTTACTTAGATTCCCTCCACCTTTCTGCTAAATTGTGTAACAACTTTGCCATTTTCTGTAAATGCACATTCCAGTTTTTAAAGGTTTGCTTCAAAGAGGTTTTTTTTTAAGAATTTAAAATATTTTTGAAAAGAATAATGGTGAAATGTCTTCTTTCTACCCAGCTTCTACCCCTTGGAGTCCCTCTCCACTCTTCACAGTTTCTCTAGCATCTTTCCAGGGACTTAAGAAATAAAAATGCACGTGCAAGTTTGAGTCTCTGAATGTAAGCAAACCCCTTGTCTGTACACACGTACACAGGCTTGCAAACACAGCAAATTATACTGGCTGTCCCACCCCTATGCCACAGCCCCTGGGATCAAGCCTTATTCCACTCAGATCTGTTCTCTGTTTACACCCACCCAAGAATGCAGTCTGAGCAAGGCTGTGGACTCACACAGAGTCCTTACTGCTGCCAAGCAAATCAAATACCTGAGCTTTTTTCTGTTTCTTTCTTTTATTCCTCCCTTGGGAGTTAAAGGAAATCTTAAATGATGAAGCAAAATTTTGAACTTTTATTTCAATCACAATGGAGTTTAAATTCATCCCCCAGGCTTCTCCGTACTGTGACCCAAATGGGGATATCAGATTTAGCAAATAGAAATACATACAAGATGCCCAGATAACTTTGAATTTTAGATAAATAAAATTTTAGATAAATAAAACTTATATTAAAATAAAATTTTACTATAGGTATAGCATAGTCCACTTGGAATATTTTTATACAGAAAAGTCACCCATTACCTATAATTCATATTTAACTGGGCATTATATATTTTATCCATCAACCCAACCCTAGCCACCCTTAAACCTATATCCTAGTACCAAAATTCTCTCCTGGGGGACCAGCCAGCCCTGCCAACTCAAAATCTCTAAAATCAACTTTTCCTTTTGAGATTGGTATCCTTTTTCAGATCTTTCTCATACCTACATAAGACAGTTGTGAAGCATTTTGGATTATGGCCCCTGAAATGTCTCTGTCTCATCCCTCCATAGAATCCATTTCTGCTGTTGAGTTATACGCACTTCCACCTAGAGGACAGCCCCTACCATGGGGGAGCCCAGCATGAGATCCTCCCTTGACAACCCACTAACTACAAGGAAGAACAGACCAACTTTCCTACAACCCAGTCAGTCATGCTCTTACCCCAGGTCACTACATATTCTCTTAGCCACCATATAATAATCCAAGCTCCTCATATTTAGTCCCATTTGTGTCTTTTACCACTCTCCCATATGGTTCAAAGTTATGGGTAACTGATCACTCAGGTGCCCCAAACACACATTCCTCCTCCTATGTCTTTACTTTTCCTTTATGTGAAATCCATGCTCCTCCAGCTAATTATGCTAATCCTTTAAATCTAACCACTTCTCACCTTCACCTGGCTCTAAGCCACATAAACTTTGCAATATGAATGTGACAACTAAAGGAGATAGCTGTGATACAACATTCATAAGCATAGTAATTCTTCACTGGTTCTGAGTCTAAGAGAAATGAGAGATAAAGCAAAGACATCTCTAGGTAGCCAAGTTATCTGGGGGAAAATTTGTGGTCTACCCATGTTTAATGACCTTAAAAATAATGCATGAGTAAAGATTCTATCATTTAAAAAGAGTACAAAATACATATTTGAAATTGCTTTATATACATATATATGTGTATATAAAAAAAAGACCAGAAAAGATATGATAAAAATATTAATACCTGGCCATAAAGGGCTAGGGACATATGTGATTTCTTTTACATTTTGATTTGTATAGTGAACTTCACATTCTGCATTGGTCTTTTTCTAGTTATAATAGCATCTGGCAGGTATTTCACGGAATTTATGAAATAATTTTATTGATTCCTACAGAAAACATTCCCATAGACTAGTGTGGGAATGTGGCTGGAACAACATTTTCAGCCAAACCCTGACTTGTGAGGGTTGAAGAGCAATAAATTCCTCACTGAAAACAGTAAGTATCTGGAAACTACAACTATAAGTAAAATAAACCAGGTCCTCAAAGCAGCTGTTTTATTCTAACTCAGTCAGGAATTTTATCTCATCTTTATCACACAAGGATATTATTAGAAGACCTACTGTGTTTAGTATTTCTACCCTGCAACATGGCATAGCTCCATCCATGTATGTATGTGGTTTCCTCTCAACGTTGCTAATGTTTAACCTATTTCTCATTAAACATACTCTTGCCAATTTCATATTTCTGGTTATTTTTATCAATGGAATCTAATTTTCACATGTTTTCAATGGATATGCTTTTCATTTTCTACCTTGGATGTGACTTTCTAATGACATTGGTGATTCTAAAACAGATTTATAGAAGCATTTAGTCATTTTATTTCTGCTTAATACCTTTAACTCCATTTTACTTCATGTCTCGCTATTTTATCTACAACTTTTAAGATTTTAAGATGTAATAATGATGAAGGCATCCTTGTTTTTATTTTTTTATTTTATTTATTTTTTTTTTTTTTTTGAGACTAGGTCTCGCTATTTTTGCCTGTGGAACCACAGGCTCTTGTTGCCCAGGGTACCACAGACTCAAGCAATCCCCAGCCTCAGCTTCCCAGGTAGCTGGGATTACAGGTGCGCGCCACCACACCCAGGCATTTCTTTGGAACTAGGTCTCGCTACGGGCCCCAGGCGGGACTCGAACCGCGATTCCTAGCCCCCGGCCCCTTCATAGGCTGAAGCTTAACAGGCACGAGCCACCATGCCGGGCCACGGCATCCTTGTTTTTAGAAAGCAATGCCACTAGTATATCACTTGAAGATTTGCTATATCTTGAACTGATTTTTGAGCACATAAGCTAAGACACATTCCAGATGGCTGAACCCCTTCATATAATCATAGAAAAATTAGAACTACATAAAATAGAACATTTATCCAAGAGTATGCTATAAATAAATCTAAAACTTCCACTACTGGGTGAGGAAGATAGGAAGTTTGGAGAAAACATTTGCAGCAACTATGAGAAGGCCTGAAACACTTAAAGAAAGAAGCAAGAGGAATGTGAAGACCAAAGCTGAATGGATAAGCTAATAGCACCAACAGGCAATACTTAGAGCAGTCTTACAACTAGTAAAGAAAGCATAGGAAATCTGGTACTTCACTTCTAATCTAAAAAATAAAAAACTTAAAAAAAAAAAAAACAAGACACTATCCCTTTTTGCTTAATAAATAAAAGACTAACACTCAGGAATATATATTATCACTGGGGTGTGTCTGAAACTTGATTTGAAAAGAAATTTGACAATGTGGATGCTAAAAGTAATCAAGCCCAACAAGGTAGATTTAAAAAGAAAAAAATATTTAAAATTGGGATAGTGATTTTCACACATATGTCAAAACTCAACAAATTCTACACTGAAAATGGGAAATTTTTATTCAGGCATGAGAAGAAAGAAAACCCTGTCATTTGCACCAACATGGATGAATCTTGAGGGGGGCACTATATACTAAGTGAGATAAATCAGAAAAAGGCAAATATTAAAGCAGGTGCATTGGTATGCACCTTTAATCCCAGCTACTTGGGAGGTGGAGGCTAAGAATCACATGAGTTCTGGGGTTCGAGACTACTCCGGGCAACGTATCAAGACCTAGACCTCCTTTTAAAAAAAAGGAGAAAGAAGCAAATATTTTATGACACCTTTGATATATGGAATCTAAAACACCAAAACAGTAGAGAGCACAATGGTGGTTGCCAGGGACTGTGTACTAGAAGAGATGGGGTGTTTAAGCTACAAACTTGCAACCAGGAAATAATTCTTGGAGCTTAACACTGTACAGTACTATGATCATAGACCATAAAATTGCATTATAAACATTAAATTGGCTAAGAACATTTTAACTGTTGCCAACACAAGAAATGATGATTATGAGCAATAAACATTTTGGATAATGCTACAATGGCAATCAAACTGCAAGATGAATGTATCAAATCAAAATGCGGTATACTTTAAACTTACACAATATTGTACATCAAACAAAATTCAGGTGTTTTTTATAAATGAGTGCATTTTGATGCACAAAATGTGCATGTCCATCAAATTGACTTAAAAATAAAAAATAATAGTCATATCTTCACTATGACCATGTGATTTCCTTCATGGAAATCAAGTTTACAGAAATGATTAAGATTAATAATATGATTTAGAGACCAGGCATGGTGGCACATGCCCGTAAGCAGCAGCCTAGGAAGCCACAGTGGGGACCAGGGATTGTGGTTCGAGTCCCGCTCGGGGTAATGTAGTGAAACCTAGTTCCAAAAAATTAGCTGGGCGTGGTGGCGCGCACTTGTAATCCCAGCTACCTGGGAAGCTGAGGCTGGGGATTGCTTGAGTCTGTGGTACCCTGGGAGAACGTGAGCCTGCTATTCCACAGGCAAAAATGGTGAGACCTAGTCTAAAAAAAAATAATATATATATATAAAACAATTTTCAGTGCAGTATAATTACCAGAATAGTGTGCAGTAAATAAATATCTCAGGAGTTGGGTTATTTGATAAAATGATTCAATCACTAAAAATTAAGTTTTGTAAAGTATTTCAGTGACCAGGAGAAAAATCTTAAGATAATAAAAAATATAAGTATAGGCCGGGCACAGTGGCTCATGCCTGTAAGCTTCAGCCTATGAAGCGGCCGGGGCTAGGGATCGTGGTTCAAGTCCTGCCTGGGGCCCGCAGCGAGACCTAGTTCCAAAAAAATAGCTGGGTGTGGTAGCGTGCAACTATAATCCCAGCTACCTGGAATGCTGAGGCTGGGGACTGCTTGAAATGCAATGAAAGCCTGAGGTTCCACGGGCAAAAATAGCAAGACCTAGTCTCAAAAAAAAAAAAAAAATATATATATATATATATATATATATAACTAGAATGTCCAATTGTACATTTTGAAATACATCAGTATTTTTATGATGTTTACTTCTAGTCCAGATCCTTTTTGACATGTTATTTTCCAGTGTACACAGTGAACCCATATTTAATGTCATTAAAATAGCAAGGTATTATAGACAAGAGCACGTCCAGCCTTAAATGTACCTATTTGCTGCTAAAACAACAGAGGCCTTGCTATGTGTAGGAGGTAGGAAACTCAGGACACAGGAGGGTGTGGGGAGGGGGCACAGCATATCCATCCTATCTGTACAGCTGTGGTTATGGTATCTTACTGCAGCATGCCAGACTCTCCTCAATTTCCTCCCTTTCTTGGTCTGAAGGATCCATCCTAAAGACCAAACTCCTAAACAAAACCTAAAGTAACTTGTACCCAATCAACTCTCCAGTCTGTTCCTCAATCACATAGGCTTTCATTAATTCATCTAACCATTCATTTGTTCTACCCAGCCAGCAGAATGTTCCCTTGGCCCCAACTCCCTCAGTGATTGTCGGTCCCAGGGTTGGAAAAGCAATTTCCCCATCCTCCTTTGTCCTTAGTTGACCCCTCTTGTTCTAAAACTCAACTCAGTGATTTCCTCCCCTGGGAGGTCTATCTAGCCCACCTTGCCCCATCCTCCCCTCCCCCTGACACCTCATCAATCACATCCTGCCAAAACTGCCATAGAGTCTTGTATTTTTATTTTCTGACATTTGTCCCCAGTTCTAATCATAGGTGCTCATAATTGTTTCATTAACATCTGTCTCTCCTACTGGACTATAATCAGTACGTTTAAAAGCCCAGGTTCTGGAATCCCTCCAAGACTGGCTACTCAAAATGTCCCACGAAACGCTAAGTTATATCATCCTCATTAACAATTAAATTAGTCTTCAGTTTCCCAAGACTCTCAGGGAAACTCCAAGCCCTAGGGATTCAAGAGCAGGTCAGAGATAGAAAACGTGAGTCACTGTGGGTGACTTCTAATTTGCAAGATTTTCTCAAGCTACTCCTTCCTCTTCTATAACTGCAATAACCGGCTGGGACTGGAACTAGCCTAAGAAAATGTACAGAGGTCGCTTTCTTCCTTCTTGAAGGATCTCCAGATGAGGAGTTCTGACAAAACTTTTCCTAAGGCCCAGGTATTGTTCTAAGTGTTTATGGTCCCATTTTACAGATGAGAAAAGCTGAGTCAAAGCAAGACTTAGTAACTTCAAGATCACAAAGCCCCAGAGACCACCATAACCATCTGCCACTCCAATAAAAAAAAGTGAAAGTTGCCCAAAACATCTATTAATAACACTCATTTGGACCCAGCAACTCCTGCAAAACATTGTTTCACTAGTGGAAGCAGGAGCAAGAAGATGGAGGTTGGCATCCTCATGGATCACATGGCAAGGATTGCTTTCTCAGGCTGAAACTCAAGAGCCGTGATGCTTGTGGAATGAACACTGACAGGTTCTCCCCTCCCCCAAGAACAACAATCACTAGACTATTGGGAGCTTCAGCTCTCTGCCCAGAGCTGTGGGGGTTTTTTTGTTTTGTTTTGTTTTGTTTTTAGCAGAAAGCAAGCCATGTGCAACAATTATCAGGATCTCTTTAATCCAAGGAAGACCCTCAATAAAGACACTGCTTTAAGTCAGGTGAAGAGATACACACAATTACCAAAGATTCATGACCCTGAAGCATCTTGAGTAAGCAGTGATATTGGGGACAAGGGATGTAACCCTTGCTATCCATCTAGGGAAGCTAAAGAGCATTAAACAAAGGGATGCACACCCACTGCTTCCTGGAGACATTCAGCACAGTACATGGCCCACTACTTCCCAGCTTCCACTGACCTTAGGGAAAAAAATCCTTACCATTGTTTCCAAAACCTTACCTGCTCTGACCAACCTCCACCTAGGTCCCTACTCTCCAGGGCTAGCAGTCAAACTGTTTTCCTTTCGAAGTCTCCAATTCTCAGCCTCCTCAGGCCCAAGGCCTTTGCTGTTTCTTCTACCTGGATTATTCCTAGACTCTGAATACATCCTTCTCATCGTTTAGATCTCCTTCCCCTGAGGTCTTGGTCTTAAAAATCCGACACCCCACCCACGCCCCCAACACCTCTAAATTGGAAACCATGCCTGCCTTTTGCACAATGCCTGGTAGACAGGCCTTCAATAGGTTTGTTGAATGCAAAACTGTCTGAATGCAAATCTACCGGCTGCCTCTACCAACTACCACCAACCCTCATATCTGGAAGAAATTAACTCATAAAAAAAGACAAAGCCAGCGATGGCACAAGGCAGAACAAACGCAGTAACCAGAGGCTGAATTGGTGAATGCTGTCTCAAGAAGGCCCCAAGAAAAACCTTTCCTGGAGAGACACACTTTTCTAGAAGCGAAACTGGAAGGGCCAGATAAGGTTGCCTCCCAGCGGCAAGGGCGGTAGGTGGCAGAGCGCTGCCTACCTTGAACTGGGCGGAAAGTTGCGGCGTGTATTCGCGCGTCCAGAGCGCGCGCACCAGCGCCGCCAGCTGCTCGGTGACCTCGGCGCGGCCGGGCACCACCCGGTAGTGCCCCAACGCCAGGAACTCGGCCAGCAGGTCGGTGTTGCTGAGACACTGCACCACGGCGTTCATGAAACAGGTGTTGCCGTGGTTCTTCAAGCCCTGCGCGCCCGGCGGCCGCGCCCCGTCGCCGGCCGAGGGCTGGGACTGGGGTCCGGGCGGGCGCTCCTCGCCTGGGCTCCCCCGCGCGACTGGAACTGAGTCCAAGGTGCAAGCAAAGCCACCCTCACCGTCTCCATCGCCGTGTCCCGGCTGGGGCTGCGGCCGGGGCGGCGAGTCTCCGGGGCGGGAGTGGCTGCCCAGAGCCAGCAGGAAGCGGCTGAACAGGCGGCGCAGGGAGCGGCGGCGGCGGGGCCGGGACGCGGGCGGCCCCTCTCCTGATGCGGCCCCCGGGCCCAGGTCCATTGCTCCCGCCGGCGCACCTCACCAAGCGGAGCCCGGGTCCCGAGGCGGACCAGCCGCTTAACAGGCCCTTGAAACCCTGGGAAGGCTCCCGGACGCCGCTACCTGCCGGCCAGGTGTGCCAGAACGGGGCGGAGGCGGAGCCAAGGGAGGGGCCGCCCCGCCCAGCGCGGGAATCCGGCCGCAAGGCCCGCCCCAGGGCAGCGCCGGGCCACCCCCACTCCCGCCTGGTCCCGCCCCGCGGCACAAACTGGGAATAAAGGCAGTTGGAGCTGCCAGCTTCCATTTCCCCACCCTTCCTTTACCTCTTAAAAACCCACTTGACTTGAATTTGACCTTACTCCTATTTCTGTCCCAGCAAGCTGTGGGAAGTCAGAGGAATGATCAATCTGAAAAAACCTGGTAAAGCCTTATTTCTAAACTTATTGTAATTACGTCCAGGTGACTATGAAGAAAAGGCAGCCTCTGGCATCGTAAGAGACGCGCACTGGATGTGTGAAAGGGTGTGTGTGCGGCCGTTTGGTGCACCGGCCGGTACCGTTGCAAGTTCCAGTATGTGGGGACCGGTAGGGCCGGACCTCCCCTCTGCGGTTCTGCGGGGGCACCTTTGCTGGGACCCACCACTCTGAGGTCAGAACTGAGAGGCGTGTGTTCTCCCGCATAAAAACCCGGATGATCTTGATTTGTTTTCCTAAACTACAAACTAGGTTAGTCATTTTGTACAAACTTGCAAGGCTTGGTCAACCTCGCTTAATTACGACGAAGCGGTCTCACAGAGGTTGTCGCAAAGACTGGCGACCAGAAGACCCTCAGCAGAGAAACAGAATGCCAATCTCACAGGTTGGATCTTTCAGTTTCAGTTATTTGCTTACCAGGAAGTTTCCGAGCTCTCCGGACGACTAACAGCACGGTCTCCTGCCCATGCCTTAACATAAAATCCTTGTTGAATTGATGCCCAATCGCAATCGGCTTGACACAGCCCCTCCGGTGACTCCCTGGATAGGTATGGGGGCCTCAGCTGACTTTGTCCTGTAACTGTCAGGTTTATAATTAATCAGGTAAAGGCTTTCAAAAAAGGGTTTTGCATCAATTTCTAGTTTAACAAGAGATCAGCAGGATGCATTATTACATCAGCAACTTGAAATGTTACTTACATGGTAAGTGAGTGATCTGTTATTATGAAGTATTGGTTAAAGGACAAAGAAAATGCATCGGGGAAAGACTGTATTGTGAAATGTAGTGCCTCTGGAAAATGCCATTTATTTACCGTCTCTGAAAGCGATGCCTGTTTGGATGATTAACACAGGGTTCCCTGCTGGTGGGTGTGGTAACATATACTGGAGGAGGTATGAACCTATAGCCATAAAACAAATACAGTGCTGTAAACCAATGTTAACTTCAATTAAAGAGTTTTTTTTTTTAAGAATAATAAAAATACCTTTGCCCTTCTGATAGTAAGCACAAGAGGATGATTTTTATGGTCAACACCAGAAAAACATCTGTGAAATTTAATCTTTGATAACTACCCTAAGATCCCTCACCATACTTTTTTTTTTTTTTTGAGAAGGCATTCCATTTATGTTTAACTGTACTCTGTGTGAGGGATTCTGTTAATGCTTTAAGACACTGTTTCACTTAATTCTTGTAACAAAATTTGATCGCAAATTTATTCCCACTTTGCAAAAGGAAAAAAAAAATAGAGGCTCAGAATTTAGAAAACAAAACACAAAATCCCTACCAAGGTCTGGATTCAAACTCCAGTCTTGTCCTATGCAGCTTGAACAATGAAACACTGATTAAGAAGATGAGCTCACCTTCTTTATTTTTAGAAGATAATAGCAATACTATCTGTAGACAAATCCTGAGGAAGGGCTGAAGGTTTTGCAGAGTCAAAGAAAAGGCATTATGACAGGAAATCAACCACTGAAAATTTATTCATAATAAAAAGAAAACAATGTTTATTGCAGCCTGGACAAATTATTCTTGAATATATTCCAACTTTAATATACAATTTAAGAATGTAAAATGCATCCTATAAAGGAGGAACTTACAGATAAGCTATTTTGACTAAAGAACAAAAACACAGATGGGTGAGACCAAGACCAGCCTGAGTGTGAACAAAGCTCTGTCTTCAGAAAAGATGAGTTCAGTGCTGAGAGCTCTCTGCCTCTTCAGGAGGGAAAGGGGTACTTCCATCTCAAAATGGCACCATCAGCACTCACACTAATGATGTACTGGTTTCCTGGACTTATCCGGACACGTGTGATGTTGCCACTGTGTCCCACCCCAACATGAGTCACTTCACCCTCGTTATAGTCCCATACTTTGATCAGATGGTCATTTCCACCTGAAGGAGACAAAGAGTTATATTCGGCATTGTGATTCCAAATCACAGCATTTTCAACACAGTCACCATATGCTGACTTAAGAAAAATTTGTCTTTGTAATAACTTCTTTCCTTGATTTAAAAAACCTAGTTAGTTACAGTGTAATAAATTTGGGAGGAAAAAAAATGCCAAGAGATAATTATCACCCTTGAACCCACCACCCAGAAATAATGAGTAAAAACATCTTGATTTAGTTCCTTCGTCTTTTATCTAGATTGGCAACTATATATGTGATTAGATTCACACAATGACTTGCTTTATATCTAGCTTTCAACAAATGTGTCTGTGAAACAGAAATTCATTTGGAGCATTTGTTAACATTCTCAAGAGTCAGGGCCTGACAACAAATGATACTGATATCCCTATAGGCCTGTGGTGTGGTGAATACATCTTAAAAGTGCTGGTTTTTAAAAGTCTGGCATTTAAAATTTCAGTAGAAAATAACAGAGCAAGACACCTTAACAGCCAGCCCAGATAAGGACCCATTTCTAGCATTCGATGCCCACAACAGAAAAGCATGTGATATAAAGCTTTGGTTTTATTTATGACCCTAAAACTCTTGGGCAAATAGTGCCTCTCATTGAAATGTGACTTCTGGATTTTTCTATTCTAGGCACGCTGTTGAGTGTGCCCGCCAGCAAATCACGACATTGCCCTTTAGACCCTTTTGCTGATTCTTCCATTTGTCTCCTGCCTGGGAGTTCCTGTTCCCATCTAAATAAGATAGTCATGATTTTGTTTGTTTGTTTGTTTGTTTCCTATCCCAGGACTAACCTGTGGCAAAGTGCATGCCTTCCTGTGTGATATCCATACCATTTATTGATCCAGACAAGGAACCTTCCAACTCTCTGATTACTGACCCATCAAAGACTTCCCAGTAAGCAATCTGGAATTTAAGAAAGAAGCATTCAGCAGGGAATCAGTTTGGTGGAATCATCCACACATATGCTAACAAAAGATGATCCTACTTTATATAGAAGGTAGCAAAAATACACCATGGGCGAGTATATTGGCTGGGATTATAAATAGGCTACAGCAGGGGGTGGAAAGCCATTTTAATATTTTTAGTATTGGTTTTAAAATTTGCGTTCTATTTAAAGAGTTGTTGATGGGCTGATAAACCCGGACTGTGACAGAAAGTGCTTTTGATTAGACCAAGCAGATTGAGTCTGAAGCAAGCTGTAAAAGAAGCCATTGCAACCCCTTCTCATTCCTGCTCTCACAGGGGGAAAGCACTGGTCTGGGAGAAGAGGAAAGCTTTTCCTTCCTGCAGATTAGGAAGTGTGTCCTCCAGAAAGTTCTAGAAGCTGGACTGGGGGCTGACCCTCCCTCACCCCACCCCTTCCCCCCTGACTTTCTTAAGTCAGCATATTCCCCAACATTCCCTTCAGTTTCAAAACAACATTCTTTGGGTTAGGGGTTAAGACAAATGATAGTATCAGCACCTCCCAGGGAGGGGCCCTAGTTGGGGAGGTGGAGACTTCAAAGGAGAAACTGGGGCTTAAGTGAGGGAGGTTTTTCTCTGAATTTGCTGCTCTTATACATTCAAACCTTATAAACCTACAACTTATTCAAAAATATTTTTTTTCTAAATAAAGAGCATTTGACCAGGAACCAGGAATATGCACCTGGACATGCATTCCACACCCTTTCTCTGTTTCATGTTAAGGAAGCTTGTGTTCCAGTCATTATGCTAGACTCTGTATTCCTTTGAATCTAGCCAGATTTTGTATATGCTATTAAAAGAACTGGTTTTGTTGTTGTTGTTGTTTGCTTTATGGTTTCTATTGATGTTTTAACAAAAAAGTACTATTTTCATAGTAAAAGCACAAAAGAGTGTAAACGATGCCAAAATCCTTACTTCTCAACAATTACACCCACAGTAGTGGATGCCTTGACTATCTACCTGCTTGGCCAGTGAAGTCAAACTGAAGACCTCCTGGTATCAGGTACAAAGAGCAGCAAAGGTCCAGTCAGCAGAGATGCTCTTAGTGAAGGGGAGCTTCCCAGACTCAACTCCCTGACATCTTTCAGGGCTCTAACCCCATCTCCTCTGTGCTGAAGGAGCTCGGGCGTTGAGCACTGCATGCAACTCCCAGGTGTCCTGAGTCCAACATTCTCCGGTAGAATAGGCCTGGGGAGGTCTGCTGGAAACTAGGGATTGCACTGGCCACCACACTGGCCTTGAAAGACTGAAGACAGGTAAGCCCCACTCTGATTTTTCTGGCTTAAGATCATACTTGCTCACACGCTACTGTCTTAAAGGGCATCTGGCTACCAGTTGGCCACTCTATCGCTTTCATTCTCTTTCTCAGTCTCTCCACCCTTCTCTCCCTCCCCTAGTAAGTAAACCCTGTTTTCTTTCTCCTGCATGACTTTTAAGTCTTGTCCAGTGTTCCGAAGTATGTGAGTAATGACTCACAACCCAGGTCAACCTGTTTCCCCAGTGTTGCCCTGTCACACTGGGGGTCCCAGGCCTTTATGATACCCTCCCTGGGATGATCTTCCCTGAGATCTAAGCCTGGCCAGGTCACTGTAGGACTTGGGCCTCTGCTCAAATGTCACCTCAAGGAGGTCTTTGGTTTTGGTTTGTTGTTGTTGTTTTTTTTTGACACTAGGTCTCGCTATGTTGCCCAGGGAACCACAGACTCACATTGCCCGGGGTACCACAGGACTTAAGCGATCCCCAGCCTCAGCTTCCCAGGTAGCTGGGATTACAGGCGTGCACCACCACGCTCCACTATTTTTTGAGACTAGATCTCCCTATGTTGTCCCAGGTGGGTCTCGAACCCAAGAACTCAAGTGATTCCTCGTCTCAGACTCCCTTCTTAGGCTGGGATTAAAGGCGTGTGCCACCGTGCCCAGCCTTGGTTTTGTTTTTTAATTTATTTACTTTTCTATTTTCATACAATATCTGTCATCTTTGTATATAGGTATTGTTCCCTTTTGGTATGGCCTTCCCATCGGTAATGCATCCTTATACCACCACCCTGATCTCCCTTGCCACTCCCTTCCTCTCTCAGGTCACTCTAACTCCTTTCTCACTGCAAGTCAAAGATCCATACATGGTCCACTGGTCTCGTCTTTTATCTTTCTTTTCTTTTTGAACAAAGTTCCTTTCTGGATGAGGTCCTGCACTCTAAACTTGAGCCTTAGGAGACCAAACTGCTCTTAGCTCCAAGAGTAACCTTGAGAGGCAGGTAGCCAGGCCCAGCCCATCAAGAACCTGAGGAAGTCTTTGTTGATCATCCTACTTAGTCCGTTTCATATAACCTGTTTCATTTTCCTCTCATCTTTCACCATCACCTATCATTATTCTCTTATTGCTCAGTGTCCATTCATCCATTCTTTTACATGCATGTTGTCCAGTTCTGTCCCTTCCCACCCAAAATTCATGCATAAAGTAAATTTTGTGGGAGAGAGGTGTTATCGTGTTATCATGTTCCTAGCACTTAGGATAGTTTGATGGATTCAAGATTTATAATTTGAATATTCTGGTGAAAATCCTAGTTGGAAAGAAATATACTATCTCAAATTTCATAAACTGATGCCTAGAAAATGGCAAATATCACACTGATTTAGAAACTTTATGAACCATGTATCAAAGCTTGTATAATTATATCATGATTAATTCCAGATTATTCTATCCCTGTTCCAAGAAGTTAACTTAGACTATAAGTCAGACATAATGGTAAATGAATTTGGCTTGGTGAGACTTATTCAGGCAAATCCTTGTTGGATCAGTATTTCTTGAGTTTTCATGGCAAAATGCCTTCAGGTAGTAGTTCTAATCACCTGGCATGCTTCCTCAGGAAAATATGTGCCACTCTTAGAATCTAATTTAGGGAACAAAAGAAGCAGCCCTTTAGTATTTTTCCCATAATATTTTTAATTCCATTAACTTTTCCTGTAGCTGGTGAACAGGCAGAAATACTACCTGGTCTTCAATTATCTAACAGTCATCTCAAAGTCTGAATTAGGAGAGTTCAAATTCATTAAATGGACAGACAGGTAATTGGGACTGGTAAGAGATGAGGAACTCTCATCATTCACTTTGAAGTTCGTTGAGGTGACAATTGGTTTGAGCATAGCAATTCCATTACAGTCTCAAGATATTTCCTTTTAATAAGACCCAATGTCTTATTAGGTGTACTCACTGCATACCTACTATGTGCAGGTCTGCTATTAACACTAAATATAAGCATGACATTCAGCCTCACGGAGACTTTATGAGATTTGTGGCATCTCATCATCATCACCACTTTATAGATGAGGAAGCAAAGGCACTAAAGGCTTCTGTAGCACTTTCAAAATGATACACATTTGAACAGCAAAATGATTCCACAGATCATCTAAAATGGTGTATTCTTTTTCTATGGCCTGGACCCTCAGTTACAAGGCTTCACAGCTTTCTTCTTGTAGCCAAAAGATCTAGACTCTTGCTGGAAGAATTTACCTTTCTGTCTGTCCCACTGGTGATGATCTGGAACTCTTCTGGGTGGTAACAAACACACTGGAATAAGGTGTTGGCCAGGATCATCTGATTCCTCCTAAGATGCCTGAAAAATCAATTCAAAAATGGTGAAATTTGATCCTCTTCTCCATGGAAAACTTATTTACAATTCCAAGTAGACTTAGGACAAACTTGGATTCGGGCTGATTTAACTTTCCCGAACATCTGCGCCGCACAGTGACACTGGCATTCTTAGTAGACCAGGTGCTCTGTCTACTCCACTTCCACCTCCTCCCATTGCATCTCTCAGGGGCACTTGGAAGATAGGGGGTCAGGCCCTTTTCTAAAGACAAGGTTCCAGTGAAAAGAAAATCACGAGGCTAAACTTAGGGTCAACCTAATTTCTTCCACCGAAGGTACTTTCCGTACCTTAAGGCCACCATTTTCCCAAGAAGGGCCCTAAAAGCAAAGAGGCAAAGTACAGAAAGGGCTCTTTTAAAATGGATATTATTGGGCCCCTCCTCTAGGCATTTCAATTCAGAGGCTGGAATGAGGCCCCACTTTTGCATGTTTAATTAGCATCTTTGTTCATTTCCATGTGTATGATAGTTTGAGAGCCTCTGCTTTAGGTGAAATACAAATACATGTAATTTCTCTGTCCTCAGAAACCAGATGAGCACCACATGGGTAAGACTCCACTGGCTTAGACAGTGTACCTTCCACACAGTGTCATCTTATTATGGAAGCTTTCAGATATGCTGAGCACTTCAAAAGATTTTGGCACAAATTAACCCAATGTTCCTGCTATAGAAGGACTTGAGGTGGTCACAAACCATCCACAGAAAGAAGTAAAGATCTGACCTTCCAGTAACACATTTTCTTGGTGTGAAGTAAGTTCAGAGTAGGTAGACACCACATGTCCCTGGTGACCCTTACACCACCACCAGGGACAGCACAAGGGAGCTTGTATACTCTCAGGCGCTACCTTACACCTTGTGAATCAAAATCATGACCCCAGGTGATTCCTAGAAAGAGTTCAGGTTTGTTTTGGTTTGGGCTTATTAATGTGTGAAATTAAAAGTGTTCTCCTTTGCCTTTAGTTCTCATTCTTTCTTTCCAATCAAGTACAGTTCAGTTCATATTCTTCTGCCATACATCTATCCTTCCCACATCTACTTACCCAAGTCTCTCAAATGTAAGAAGAGGGGTCTCATGTAGTGAAAGGATTTGGGAATAAGATCTGATTTTAACTAAAAATGCACAGCAGCAATAAAACTTATAGTTAAAAAAAAAAAGTCATCCTTGAAGATCCCTTGAACTACTCCAAGATGAAGTTCCTATAGTCTTGTTAGCTTGGAGTTAGGTGCTCAGTGGAGCAGTGAAAATGCTTATAACACTCATCCCTGAGATGTGATCAACTGAAAGGAAAGTCAGATTTATCCCCCACCACCACCACCACAACCACCACCACACTCACACCCATGTAAGCTCATTCTAGGCTTTGACTGCACTATGTGAAATGACCAAAGGAAATACATGCAGCAGCTAAGCTATTTCCCTTCTCTCTGTTTGGGAATACTTAAATTTAAATTATATAGACTAAATCATGCTTCTCTGTGTGTGCATTTAGAATGCTACTTTCTATCCTTACAGAAACTTCTGAGCTCCAACCCTTCTATTCCTTTCTACCCACAGCTGGAACCCCTGAATATAATGGACTAAATGACTTATGATGCCTTGAATAAGATAATCTGCCCTTTAATCAGATAATCTTTTAAGTTCAATAAAGTGCTGGAGTTGTCAGGGTTTACATGTGCTGCTTTGTCCTCCCCATCCTGGAAACTTACACCAGGTCCCAGATGATGCATGTGCCATCGGTGCTGGCTGTGACACACTCCTCATTGTTTTTCTTTACTCTAATGCAGGACACGGAAGACTTGTGCTCCTTCAGGGCCTCCTCCAGCTTCTGGGTCTGGCAGCCTATCTGCCACACCCTCACCTGTGAGTCACAGAACATAGGCTTGCAGTACAAATGAAGGACTTTTGAAGGGATAAAAAAGATCCCAAGAACTTATCCACCTCTGTTATCTGTGCTTGACTTGTTTCTTTAATTCCCTGTTCTCATCTCAGTCACCTGGAGTGGGAACATCAGGCAGGAATCTTTTTCCATGGAGCCAGGAAAATGCTACCAGTAACTCTATACCTTCTTTCAGGGCTGAGAAATTTTTAAGACAATCACTACTAAAACAAGGAATGTAAGGGCCACTGCTAAACTGAATGAAATGTGTTTATTCAGTTCCACTGAATAAATTCATTTCAAATTTCTGGTGCCATCAAGAAAAATTTCTTGGATACCAAAAAATATGTTTGTTTGTTTGTTTGTTTTTTGAGACTAGGTCTCGCTATTTTTGCCCATGGGACCACAGGCTCACGTTGCCCAGGGTACCACAAACTCAAGCAATCCCCAGCCTCAGCCTCCCATGTAGCTGGGATTACAGGTGCATGCCACCATGCCCAGCTATTTTTTTGGGACTAGGTCTCGCTATGTTGCCCCAAGTGGGACTTGAACCGCGATCTCTAGCCCCAGCCGTTTCATAGGCTGAAACTTACATAGGCTGAAGCTTATAGGCACGAGCCACCATGCCCAGCTTCCAAAAAATATGGTTAAGCTTTTGCATCAGCTCAATTTTTATCATTTAAAATGAGTGGATCTCAATCCCATCAAAGCCAATTCCCAGTTTCTGTAAGAAATACTTTCTAACAATTCTTTACCATCCTGAAATAAAATTCATAGGACATACAAGTACCCACATACAAAATTTCAAGTTGTCCATATGATGCCCTAAATTTAGTTAAATAAAAGAAAAAGGAAAATTATCAAATTGTTACAGTATGTCCTGTAGTGGATAAGTACTCTATTGTAGCAATACCAGCAAACAATGATGCTTGCAACTTCTTAGATGAGTTGATGATTATAATGAGTCATGGAATTTGTGAAAAACAAGAAGAAAAACAATTTTGTATAAGTAATACAAAATAATGAAGGAATAGTCACCTGCATGAACACTAGACTAAATAGTGCTAAATAAGCAATGACTAATTTATATGTACCTTCTAAGAAGAAAATAACATAAAATGAAGTGAGAAAAATACTCTAAGATACTTTCTACATTGTCAAAGTAAGGAAAATGAGGAAACATAGTTATCCCAAATGAGTGATATTCATTCTATAGTATTCAAATAATTTCTTATGGGATGGCAAGGAAGGAAAATGACTATGCAAAGAAATCTCCAACCTCAAAATCTTCAGTATGTATGTGTGTGCACACAGTCAGTCTTCAGTGAAGGCTTTATTTAAATTATCTAACTAGTAAGGTGTGGGTACCTGCCAAACAGTCTTAGGACTAGAACTTTCAATGCCAGGTGTTGGCCCCTTAGTTGTAGAATATACTTGTGTGGAAGGGGATATAGTGGTAGGATGTGATCTTTGCAACTGAGGCATGGCCATTTACCAGTCACAATGGAAGCACTTACAGATGTGGGTAACCACTGCATGCATGCCAGAGCACACCTGCTGACCAGCAGCTCTGGTCTCTGGTTCTTCCAAAGATGCTGAAGACTGTGTCTTCTGGAAGGCAAGGCCTGTAGTGACTGTGCAGCAATGGGAGGAAGAACTGACCAGTACAGTGAAAAGATGGCCAAGCAGGGCCAGGAGTGACAAGTCAGGAATGTGTGATCCCTCTAGAGACTCTCATCACTTCTGATTCCAGCACCCAGAACACAGATGGTGTGGCTGAAGTCAATTTTGGGCATTGGCAAAGCAGATGCCACAAAAGACTGAGAGATGACAGGCAGGGATGCTGAGGGTATCAGCCACAGTGTGCCTGAGGGTGTGGGATGGGATTAAAGCCCAGTGGGTGGTAGCCAGCATATCTGGGTTAAGAGGTGCAGATGAGAGGTAGGGGCAGGGGTGGGTTAGGCCTTGAGATGTCTAAAGAGCAACTGCAGTATGGCTGGTCCAGATGGAGGTTTGCACTGAATATAAAAGGCACACCAGATTTTGAAAACTTGGTATAAAATAGAGTGTAAAATATCTCATTAGTAGGAGACTATTTTCATTTTATATACAAGAAACTGAAGCACAGAAAGGTAGAGAACATGCCTGGGGTGACAGAATTGTTTGGAGGTGAAATCGAGCCCAGACAGTGAGATTTCTAGAACCCAAATGCTCCGTCAATGTGTGTAGTCCAGACTCTGCTAGAGGTGGCTACATCCAAGATGCCATAGCTTTTTTCTCCCCATTAAGTTGTTCTTAATGACTCATGGAGAAAAGAAAGGAAAAAAAATTCTCTTCATTTCAACATAACTACTATAGTTGATGAGTATTTAACTTCTCGGGGACACTTCTGAAAATTTTGAAGAATGCTCTCAAATTGTTGCCATTGCAGAATATACACATATTGACATTCACTTAAATTTGTAAGATGTTATAATGCAATGTTGCAGCCAATTTAAGAAATGGTGGGGGAGGAGGAGAAAATGTTCTATGATAAAAAAGGGAGGTTTGGGGATAGGAAAAAAAGCTGAGGCAGGGAGACAAGAGGATCCCTGAGATGAATGTGTGTGTGTGTGTGTGTGTGTGTGTGCGCACGTGTGTGAATGATGACTGAAGTGTCTCATGATGATAGAAGGAAAAAGTTAGGTATAAGTATTTTAAAATAGTGGTCAAAAACATCTGGATAGATTAAAGTGTTGTTTCTAAAAATATCACCTGCCTTACAAGATAAAGACAATTTATATAACTATGTTCCTTGAAAGGAAGGAGCAAATATTCCAAATCTCTGGCAAAACACCAACTTGGATTCATACTGATTCCATATGGAAGACTTTTGTGTCTATATCTTAAATGTCCTTTCTGTGAACAAATGTATTTATATCACCAGAACTTTAATTTATGAAGTGTTTTAGGGTTTTATCAAAATCTGAACTTGCTCCTGCCTGGTTCCTAGTACTGGGACATATTTAACAACCACATGTGTCTCCTATGAGGCAATTCCTCCAAATCAAGGGCTATTTTTTTTAAGTCTGTTTTAAGAAAATACCTCCCCTTCCCCGCCGCCGCTGATGATCCTTTTACAGTCACTGGTGGTAGCGATGGCTGTCACTCCAATCCTGTGGGCGTTGTTAATGACATACATCAAACGACCCGTCTCTGGGGCAAAGGCTCGGATCTTACCATCATTCCAAGCTGGCATGAAAGGGAAATGCAAGGCAGAGAAGATCAGTGAGCTCACCCCCTCTCTGCATGTTGTTGCTCTCCTAAATTGTAAGTTCAAATCAGGATTGGGGAGCAGTGGTGAGGGTGGAAAGAAGCTGACCCTTTGCCAACTGCCAAGAGTCATTCTCCCTCATCCCCCTAAATCTTTAAATCATTCACACATTTGAGGAAAATCGATGGTTTGCTTTTAGCTGAACCTGCTTCCAAGTGATCCTAACACCATAGAAAGAAGGTTAGAGTGGGAAGAGAGGAGGAAGGCCAACTCCCACATCTCCTATGAGCTTTAAAAAAAACTTGTAATTCTAATAACCAGCTGATGACATGCTTTAGCTATACAGCTAAACATCATCCCTCTTATATCTCTAAGCCTGATGATGCTTCACCCACAACCACCACCTTCCACATCTCTCTAAAAGTTATCACCATTCATGCAGTTGCTCAAGGATATAACTTCAGCATTACCCTTGATTCTTCTCTAGTCTGCCCACCCAAACCAATCCAATATCCAACCATCAGCATGTCCCATCAGTCTAAAATCGAAAAACATCCCAAATCTGACTGATTCTCACTCCCTTCAGGAAGCCTATCTTTGCCCAAGCCACCAGCATCTCTCTCCTGTATTTTAAGAGCTTCCTTTCTGGCCTTGAATACTTGCTTTCCTGTGATCAATGTTCTATAAAAGACTAAGATGAACCTCTTAATCCATGCTACATCCTTTATCAGGAACTGTCAAAAGTGTCAAATGCAGCTCCAATTTAAGAAATGGTGGGGGAGGGGAGAGAAAATGTTCTATGTTGAGAACAGGAAGTTTGAGGGATAGGAAAAAAACTGAGGCAGGGAGAAAAGGGGGCACTCACTACACTTACAAAAACCTGACTCCTTTATTCTCCATAGCAGCTAGTCTCTGCTCTGCACCTGCCTCTTTGACCTCTCCTACATTCACTCAACCTGATTCTAAACTTTTTTATTAAGCTCCAGACAACTGTTCCTCTTTCTATTCTTCAAATACACCAAGCAATTTCCCACCTCCTGGCCTTTGCACTTGCTCCTCCCTCTGCTGGAATGTTCTTCCCCCAGGTCTTCATGTGACTGGTTCCTTCTCATCAATTTTAGTGTTACCTCTTGACTATAGCAATTTTTACATAGGCTGCTCAGTAGATCTCCATTTCAGCAAAAACTTGAGGAAGGGAAAGGGTAATGGAGTGAGCATGGGGCTATCTAGAGAAAGAACATTCCAAGCAGACCAAAGAGTGTAGGCAAACAGTGTATATGAGGAACAGTGTATTTGAGGAATGATGCATATGAAGAAGGAAGCATGGATAGAGGGGATGTGAGGTAAAGAGACAAAGGCAGCGGTAAGAAGGTGAAGAAGGGAAGAAAGCCATGTATGGTCTTGTAGGCAACTACATGAACTTTGCCCTTTATTCCTAAAGTGCAAAGACCTTTGAGCCCTAGAGACATGATCTGATTTATACTTTTCCCAAAGATACTTTTAACTTATGTGTTGAGAATAGAATGGGGAGGAGGGTGGTGAGTAAGGCTAGAAGCAGAGAGACCTGGTAAGAAGCTACTAGAGAAATCTAAGTGAGATTATTCATCTTCATCGTAGGGGTGAGGGTTGACATGATGAGAAGTGACAGAACCTTGGATGTACTCTGTAATACTCCAAGACTTCTGGCCTGACAATTTGTTACCACTAAGTGATGTAAGAGCATCTGGAGAAAACATGCCCAAGAGAAAAGCCAACATGGAGGAGAGAGAACCAAGAAAAGGGATGCGATGGGCTCTAAGCATGGCTATTTTAATAGCGAAACCTAGAGATCCACCTGACTTTTCATTTAAGTGAACCAGTGAATTCACCTTTTGATCATCAGGGAAATTTATATAGGGATTGAATAAAGAAAATATTAAGAAATTATTACTTTATAGAGAAATATTCTAGAGATAAGTGTGAAATATTTAGAGGTAGGATATCATAGTGTCTATCACTTACTTTAAATACTTTGACATAAAATTAAATTAAAAATACATTTTGAGACATAACTCTGTTTGTCAGGTTTGCATCTCTTGTACAGCAGAATCAGCTCTAATACAAACTCCCTGTACTCATGAAAGTCTCAGGTCACCTTATAATTAAATCACTAAATCTCCCAACTAGCGTGAAAGCTACACACTATAGGCAGCAATCTGGGAAAGGAGAAATTGCCATCTGGTTCATTCCAGCTCAGAAAACCTCTCAGCTACAAGGGAACTCCATAGAGAGGCTAGACCAGAAGTAAGGAGGGAGTGGATGCTGTATTCCAGGTTATCCACATGTGGAGGAGAGCAGTCAAATGAGATTGACCAGAACCAAAACCAATGCCAGAGTCTAAAGCCCAATATTGGTATGCTGACTATACCAGAAATGATGCTCTTGCCATCTTTCATGAAATCAATGCCATGGCAGGTCATGTTGGGCACAGTGATCCGTAGCAGCTCCCTGTTTGACAGCGTGTGCCACACTCTGATGTCCTTCTTGGCACACGTGGCAAAGAGCTCATTGGTGCCACTGCAAAGAAGCCACAGAGAGAATGAGACACAGTGTTCCCTAGACATGAGTTTGACACTAATATGTGTTTTACAGGAACATAGAGGGAAGACAACCTTTCAGATGCCAACTATTTCAAGGCTAGATATATATACATACATATATATGTATGTATATACACACATATATTAGTATATATACATGTGTATATGTATTTTATATATACATATTTTGAAAAATGGCATTTGAGGACATCAGTTAATCTGTGAACAATCTTTTGTAGACTTTTCCCCTTAGGAAGTGTTAGGCTCAAGTTGCTCAAAAAGAAAATGTCAATTTATACTCCATGTTCTTTCTCTGAGCTCAGTTGTCACTTAAGCTCAGCAGGGGTGGGGTGGGTGGGAGGATAGTGACTGCTGGTAGATAATGAGATGTTTTAAAATTAGATTATGGTGATCGTTCCACAATTCTGTAAATGAACAAAAAAAGAAAACAACTCACAAATAAGATCCTCTTTAAATGGGTGAACTTCATGGTATGGATTTATAATTAAAAAAACAAACAAAAAAAAACTTTGAAAAAGGCAATAGAACAGGTACAGAATCTGATTGAATTAATAACTACATAAAAACTGGAAAGTAGAGTTTATAAATCTAGGGTCAAAATCATTTTGCAGATTGATGCTACCAAGCTACTTGGAAAAAGAGGGAGAGAATGAAACAGAAAGGAAACAACCAATCAGTGTTCAAGTAGAGATTCACCTATTGGAAAGCACCATCAGGAACCTAATCACAATGACTTGGGAAACCAAAACCACATTTCATGAGCCTGGAGATTGAGTTGCCAACGTGAGCCTGGCGACTTAGATAATAGTGATTCATAGCTATGTAAATTTAAGCTAAGTATTGAGGAAGCTCAGAGCAAAAGTCCTCTGACCAACTCCAGTGCCTCTCACTGACATGTTTCCATATCTAATAAAGGCAAACTATAACTGAAGCAAGTTCTTTTGGACATCCAAATTACCTATGGTCATTTCACTAATTTGTGTGGGCTATGTAAGAAATATAATCCAGAAGCTCTACCACCATTAAGAATGTCAAATCAGGGGTGGGTTGTGGGTGGGGGTAGAGTGGGAAAGAACATCAAATCTGGAAGACTTGACAGTGGAGTCTTAAAAAAGAAGTTTGTAAAAAAGGCACTACTAAGCTTTTTCCAGGCTAGTTTTGCTTGGCTATTTACCCTTTCACGATGACTTTGTTAGGAAAGCCAACATTCTTTTTTAAATTTTGCATATACATATATATATATTTTTTTTTTACATCATCATTATATTCTGGAAGTTTTCCTACTACCGTATCACCAGTGAACCATCTGATTTCTTACTTCCATCCCTCCTGATTTCCCCCTCCCTTGCTGTTTGCTTTAGATTTGTTGTCAATTTTAGCTTTTCTTGTCCTTTTGATTTTTTCCCTAAGTAAGACTTTTTTTGTTTTCCTTAAGTAAAACTATCCATTATTCTAAGAAGTCAGCATTCTAAGAAGCCCAGGCTTGATTTGTGAAAACTAATGTGACTGTATGGTGATGCCCACAAAAGTTCCTTTAAATAATTCACTAAAATTTTCAGGAGAAAAACATCACAACTGATGCTGAAAATAGATGAATAAAATTGAATTTCCTTTGAAAATTAAATTTCCTCGCATACTACATCAAATCTCTATTTTCATATTGTTTTTAAGGGCAAATCCATTTTCCTCCTGTACTTACAATGGAAAGACAATGTCCAGGACAGCTTCAAAGTGACAAGTTGTAATGAGAGTCTCTTTGAAATCTGTGAAGTTGATACGATAAATGTGTGATTCTTCAGTTCCGACGAAAAACTGGTGTCCTTCCCCTCTCAGTGTGATAGAAGTGATGCCACCTTGTAACTGCATTTTCCTTTAAGGAAAAGCAAAAAGTCAAGTGGATCCACTCATTGAGTATTTATTAAGTCTCTAGAGCAGGAGAATGGTTAGCAGATCTATAGCAAATCAGGCAGGTGACCCTCAACATGCCTTCAGGGAGGTGATATAGCTAGACACTGACATTACAGGTTGCTTGTAGTGAGCAAAGGGAGGAGTCTACAGAGGGTTCGACAGCCAGAGAAGTTACATCAGAGATAGAGTAGGAAGTGGGCTCTGCAACAAGACTAGGGTTTCTAAACAGGCCTCAGGGAAAAATAATCATGACTAATACTTTATTAACTCTATTTCTGGGGAATGATCCCAAAATCAGGGAGGTGGGGGGAACTTTATGTCAGGTTATATTATTCTAACCTTATTTAAAAGACAGGAGAGTTGGAAACAATCAAAATAGTCAGTTGTAAAGGAACTGTTGAATGGTCTTTGGGCTAAATACTAAGCAATGTTGCAAACTACAGACTATGTGCCCAGGCATTATAGCCATGTTTTAAACCATTTATAGGATATATGTGCCTTTTACCACAATAATAAAAAGAAATTATATAGCAGTGTTGAAAATATTAATGATGGTTACATTAAGTAAATAATCAGAATATAAAATTTAAGTATATTTTTATTTATTTTACAATATAACATTTGAGTGTAATTTAAAATGAATAACAGAGATGGGAAAAAACTAAACATTAATAATGTGTCTTTCTTCATCAGAACTTAGATGAATTGTATTATACTCTTCTACTTTTCAGGATCCCTGGTCCCCAAGTAGTTAATGAGCATACTTTTTTAAAAACTGTTGTTTCTTTACTATATAAATGAAGGAAGCCCTAGAAATCCAACCTCACTCTGTGACTAATTTAGTTTTGATAATGAGAATTCAGTGGGAGTTCTGGCATGTGATAAATATTTTAAGAAGTATTTTACAAAGACTCCTTTTTTGGTGGGACTTAGAACAGTTAGTGAAGAAAGAATAGATCCTAAGTCATATCCACTAGCTAAAATTCTGTGTGAATATGGACTATGGACAAGTTGCCAGGAATCTCTGAGCCTGAGTTTACTCAACTACAGAATAACCCTTCCTTTAGAGAGTTGCAGCAAAGATTAGAGAGAATAGGAGTAACATGCATCAGCGAAGAGATGCCAGCCAAAAAATACTGGCTGTGGGCATCTGGGCCCCTTAGAAAACAAGGTGTGATACCCAGGGTTACAAGGGCAAGGTCAGGCAGCTCTTACCCTCAGGGGACTACTTAATGTGAGCTCTCTGCCTTTCCAGTCCCCATAACTTCTCACTGGTAGGAGCTGCTTTCTCAATCCACTAAAATCTTCAGTCTCCAAGGAGACAGAACTCACTGCATCCATGTGAGCCTATGTGTTCACACAGGGTTATTTGGAGACATTGATGGCACAAGCCTCATAATCATTGTTTTGCATCTTTATTACAATGGGAACAGTGGTGTATTAAAAACAAAGGGTGAAAAAGAATACATCATGTATCTGGAATCTGCCCAATACAACTCTTAAGTTGCCTCCCTCCCTTACTTTCCTTCATATAAATACAAAACAGATCCAGATGTATTCTCATTAAGAGCTATCCTTGACTGAGCACTGGATTTTAAATTGCAGCCTGTCCCTTCTCCTTCAAATTCTAATCCTCTTTACGTTTTATTCCACTGGTCTCCTGGTGTACTCAACACCCTTCAATATTATATATTTACTTTATTTTACATTATATAATATTTTTAAATTGTTTAAAAAACATTATATATTTAAAATTTATTTATTTATTTGTTTGTTTGTTTGTTTGTTTATTTTTGAGACTAGGTCTTACTATTTTTGCCCATGGAACCACAGGCTCTCATTGCCCGGTGTACCACAGACTCAAGCAACCCCCATCTTCAGCCTCCCAGGTAGCTGGGATTACAGGCACATGCCACAATGCCCAGCTATTTTTTTGGAACTAGGTCTTGATAGAGGACCCAGGTGGGACTCAAACCGTGATCCCTAGCCTCAGCCACTTCATAGGCTGAAAGTTACAGGCACAAGTCACTGTGCCCGACCCTATTTAAAATTTTTTTAATTAAAAAAATTTAAATTTAATTTAAAAATTTTTGTTTTTAATTTAAATTTAAATTATATATTGTCTTTCCCTTCCTATAGACTGTTCTCAGATGGGAAAATGCTTTCCTTTTTCTCTTTTGTTTCATTTATTCATTGAGAGATCCCCAACACCTAGAATTGCTCCTGGTACATAATGAGTGTCCAACATAGACTTCTTTTTTTTTCTTAAGACTAGGTCTGGCTATATTGTCCGAGGTAGTCTTGACCCTGCGGACTCAAGTGATCCCCAGCCTCACCCTCCCAGGTAACTGGGATTACAGGCACAGGCCACCACACCTGGCTGCTTTTTTGGAGACTAGGTCTTGCTATGTTGCCTAGGGTAGTCTCGAACCCATGAACTCAAGCAATCCCCAGCCTCTTGCCACCCAGCACTTGGATTATAGGCACACACCACCATGCCAAACATAGACTGTTTGAATGAAGACAGCTGATGCACATTGCTACAATGCAAATACAATACCTCTGGTTCCCAAAGCTAGGAGAGGCCATGTGGAGTTTATAAGTCTAAGGGTATCTGGCTTTCATTAGACATAAATTCAAGGAGTCCCTCTGTTTGTTTCCTGACCTCCTCCATCCCAAGATTAGCTCCTTATCTGATTTCTCTACAACATCCATGATTTATTTAGCTGGACCACAAGATTTGTGTTTCTATTTTGTGTTCCAGTGACATTTTCATGTCTATTTCCTAACTCTAAATCAGACTGCACTTTCTATGAAAGGAAAGACAATGACTTATCTTTCTTTATCTCTTAATAGCAGCTAGCACACTGATTTGGATGAAAAAGGAGCTCACTTAACATTTTAATGATAATGAACCAGATATTATTTCACTTTCTTTAACTAGATAAGCCATGGAAAGAACACACGATCTATTATTTGTCACATAGAGATAGCAGTGACTATTGGCTTTTTGCATTAAATCTTGTATTCAAATGAATTGGCTCTTAGCAGAGTACCTGACATTATGCCATTGCATAATAATTTCATTGAAGAAACTAAAATTCAAAGTTTAAAATTGGAGACTACTGGTTGGATAAATTTGTAACAGCACATTTCCTCTGACATGGTTCAATGTATTTGCGAAGTAATAATTCACGCATTTATGCATTTATTAGAAGTGCTGTATCATTAGTGGACTACTTGTGACTTGATTCAACACAGCTCAATATCATTTCACTGTCAAAGAATGATCATCTACTGTTATTGCAACTACTTTCTTAAATACCACTTGACAATATTGCTTAGTTGCTGACTTCAGCAAACCCCCTTCTGGTGAGTCTCACCCCCTCCTATCTCTTTGGGGCTTAGAACTTACTTGATAGGTTTGTAACTGGGGCTTTTACAGAAGACCAGCAAGCCAGCACCAGAGCCCACCAACAAACCTCCCATCTTCAGGGACTTGACAGTTGACACTCCCTAGAGGGAGAAACAGTATTAAGGAAAAAAGGCCAAATAATTTCATTACTAAGAGTCAGTGTCTGACCTGGTACAATGAACATAAACAAGTCCATGAGTGCTGCCATAGAATTTTGTTTGAATGGAGCTCAGAAAGTATTGCTTTGTGACCCCCCAGCCTCGTGAAATGGACTCAGAGTCAACAATAAGTTCCTGGTTTAGGAAATAGTTTTCTAGGTCTTAAAAGATGAAACTGGCTTCACCAGACTCCCACCCTTTAAAAATCACCCATGTGTTGTGATTATATTAAAAATTCATACTTTCATATCCACTCCACTGCAGTTAGAGCAGAAGACATAAGCAGTTCCTCGGTTACTACTGTTTTCACCAGAACTCAATTCTTACAATGCGAAGAGATTGTATTCAACACTCAGAGAAAGCACAAGAAAGTTTTTATTGTTTGGTGATTATATTTGCTAAACTTGAAAATATAGTAAGGTATAGTAAAGTCTTGCCAGTAATAGGAAACATTTAAATTCAATGGCACCTTCAAGTTTGTGGATGATGATGGCCATTTCACAGCACCCACTATGAAGTTCTTATTTTAAAACATTTATGACCAATATTTTATCTTAAAACATTCAACAATAATATGACTTACAACTATACAAGCTTGTGTCTTGAAGGAGTTTGAACATTTTTTAAGCCAATGCCATTTTTTGTGCTTTATTTTAGAAGACATATCTCACATTTTATTTCATTTTACTTTATTTTTTTCCATATGTGTACATGTTCCCTCTGTGTCCATATCCCACATTCCTTCTTCTCCATCCCTTGAAGTTTGAGAATTATAAAACAAATATTATGCCTTTGGAAGTTACCTTAAATTGAGTTTTGTCTGTTCATCTAAAGGTATTTCATGATACTTGAGAAGAGAAACCAAGATTCAAGAATATGAAGGTATGGACCCAAATTTTGCACCCCATCTGTGACTCCAAAAGTATCACTGAAAGGCAATGGAATGAATGCTTGAACTGTGAGGAGTAATCCAGGAGTAAATATTCTTAGCATTTTGGTGGGGATGAAAGTCCCCTCTTAATGAAAGCAAAAAATAAAAAATTCAGAAGAACCTTAAAGTTATATCTATGAAATTTGTAAAGTATTACAGATGATATTGTTCAAGTGCACAGCTATTGGAGCTGGTCTGAGGGGGTTCAAATCTCAGTTTTAGTCATGAGATCTTGAGTGATGTGTCTCAGTTTCAACAATGTAAAGTAGGGGTTAAAAAATGATACCTATGTCATCAGATAGTGTTGAGGATCAAACAAGATCATACAAGGGAAGTACTTTGCTTTATGTTTGACACATCAACGTTGACCAGGCATGTGTGTTTTTAAAGTTATTGTGATTATGTGATTATCTTCTGTTTTCTCACTTTAATGCTGTGTGCTTAATAGGTCCATTTGAAACTATTCCAATTCTTTACCTTTCACATCACAGAGCAAATATTGAAGTACAATTTCAAACTGGGTAGTTTTGGGTAGTTTCAAAACTACCAAAGATCATTTGAGTACCTTCAAATATCTTCAATGGTCCCTCCTTATCCCTGTCTCCCTTATAGATGATTTCAGTTCATGTAAAAGGTGTTTGGAAACATTGCTTTGTGGAATTTATCGTAGGTTTTGGATGACTGGCAATTTAATCACCCAAAGGAGAGCTTTGAAGTGTCAACAGTTTGAGGAACATAAGAAACCCAGTGTCTTTTCAGCAGAGGCACTTAGAGCTGTAATGGGTGGCAGAAATATGACAGCCTTTTAACACTAAGTTATTAGATGAGAAAATACAATGGATATGGATATGGATATGTGTATATATATATATGTATGCAGATATGCATATATAATACTGTAAGTAGAATAGCATACTTCTCTTACATATAACAGAACTGCTGCAATACTAGAACCAATGTGACTATGCAAGTCCTATGCTTTGAAGAAAGGAAAAAAGAAGGTATGGTTTTGATTTGCCCAATTGAGAACACCTAGGAATGCCTTTGCCCTGACAATAAATAAACCACAGAGCAGGGCTTAGAGAACTAGTCAGTGCACCTTTCA
>PVHY01012813.1:11609-43349 GCA_004024945.1 Uropsilus gracilis | reverse complement strand
TGCCCTCCTCTCTAAGGTCCTGGGCTTATCTCAGTGGAATGCTCCCTTTTTTTCCCCACTTTCCCTTTTTCCTCTGGGCTTCTTCCTGTCCTTGTCCCTGTGGAGTTTGTGGACCTTGGCCCACCTCAATATGTCTCCATGACTGCTTTCTCTTTCCCTGCATTTTTCTTCATCTCTGTCGCCCTCACCCAGCTCCATGGCCGCCTCCCCAGGACTCCTGGCCTCTCCCCTCCATGGGTTCTTGTGCCCACAGGCTGCCTGGGCAGGGCGGTGGCATGGTGTGGTGGAGGGGGTGGCCCGGGGGTGGTCCGTCCAATGCAGCGCCTTCCCCTCATCAGCATTCTCCTCGCAGCCCCCCAGCCCCAACCAATACGGGCTCCCCCTCCCTGACTCCCCTCCCTCTTCTCTCTCAGCCTCCCTCCCTCCCTTCCTCCAGCCCGCCCTCCACCCTGCCTCTCTCCCTCCCTCCCTCAGCTCTCTCCCCCCACCCCCCAGCGCTCCAGGACCCAGCGCGGGCGGCGGGCAGGCTGGCAGGCAGGCAAGCAGGCAGGCAGGCAGGCAGGCAGGCGGCGGCGGCCTCAGAGGGAGAAGGAGAGGTGGCAGCGGCGGCGGCGGTGGCGGCGGTGGCCGGCGGCGGGCGTGCAGGCAGGCCCAGCTGGGGAATCCAAGCCAGCCGCAGCTCCTCGCAGGGGACCAGAGTCTGTGGCCAGGCCCTCCTGCTGGGGCCCTGTGCCTGGTGCCCCCGGGACACCCCACCCTCCTCCCTCTTCCTTTTCCACCTGCTCCTCTCCATCCTCCCTTCCCTCCTCTTCCTCCTTTCCCGCCTCCCCATCTCTCCACCTTGCCTGCTCCCTGCTTGTCTTCTCCGGGTCTCCCAACACCCCATTCTCTCCAGCCCCTCTACTTCTCAGCCTTTCCCAGCCCCCAGCATGCTTTTCCTGTGGGGGCTGAGGGCTTGAGGACTCCAGGCCCTTGCCTCATCCAGGGCAGGGCCAAGGCTCCTGGGGGGAGGGGGGAAGGGGTGGCCCCCTCCCCCCCAGCAGGCTCTCCCCTCCCCCACTTTTCCTGATGGCCGGCTTCCTTTTCTCCACCCTGTCCTCGCCCCCTGTGGCCCCTCCAGGCCGGCCTGGCTAGGGGAGGGGGCAGGGGCCCTTTCCTGGGCCGGCTTCCCCCTCCCCCGGCTTTGCCTGTGCCCCCCTCCCTTCCGTTTTCACCTTCCTCCCTCCTTTCCTCCCTCCTTCCCCTCCATTTGCTCCTTCCCCCTCTCCTCTCTCCCCTTCTCTCCTCCATTTTCTCCTTTCCCCTTCTTCCCCTCCTGCCTGCCCTCTCCTCTTCCACCTGTCCTTCCTCCCTGCTCCTGGGGAGCCCCCGTTTTGGATTAGTTGGGGACCACCGCAGGAGGCGGGGGAGGGGGCCCGGTGGACTGCCCTCTCCCCCCGCCCAGCCACCCCACTACTCAGCACCAGAGCATCTCTCAGTCTCCAGCCTTGGTTCCTCGCCTCGAGGGAGCCCAGCCCTCCGTCCCACCAGGATCCGTGAGTGTCTGCAGGGCGGGGGTTGGGCGGGGGCCCAGCCTGGGTCCTGGAAGGCTGGGCTGGCTGCCGCCTGGCGGGCCCCATATTCCCGGCTCTCTTGCTCTCCCATCGGTAAAAACCCTCCCCATCGGGGCCTACCCAGCACCCTCCATTTCCCCCACCTCCACTCACCCTTCCTCTGGGCACACTGTTCACCCTGACCCCCAGGTCCCCAGGAGCAAGTCCTGGGGGGCTGACTGTTGGTCTCCCTCCTTCTCTGGGACTTCCAGCAGGTCCCCGCCCCTGTTTGCTCCAGCTAGCTCTCCCCCCTCTCATTCTTTCTTGGTCCTGGTCTCTAATTGCCTTTGAACCTCTTGCACTCTTGCCCACTGCTGCCCAGACCCATGCCCATCCCCATCCCATCCAGTCTCTCCCTCCTGGAAATGCCTTTCCATTTCCGAACCTCCTTCCATGTGTTGCTGTGACTCTGTCCAACTTCTCCCTTCTTTGCTGTCAGCCTAGCCCTTCTTGGTGTGTCTCTGTCCATGTCTCTCAGAAGTCCCTCTATTCTGGGGGCCCCAGGGCCAGGTCTCGCCTCTCGCTTCTCCGTCCACAGTGCTCTGCTGGTCCCCCTGCTCATCCACAGTGCTCTGCTGGTCCCCCTGCTCGCCTAGCCTCCCCCGAACTCTGCATGTGGAGTCCGGCTTCCTTCTCTCCCTCTTCCGCTTTCCTCCTTCAGGGCCACTCAGGGACCAGCTTCCTCGGTCCCTCCTGTCTTAGCCACCGGTGGCTCCTTGATCCACTCTTTCTTTCCCTTGGTGGTCTCCTCCCCATCCTGTCTCCCACTTTGTTCCTGGCCTTTGGTTCCCATTCTACCCCAGCCTGGGGGCTTGTGGATGCTGTCATGAGACTCTGAGTGCCCCTGATGTGAGTGCTTGCCCTGTCCCTACCTGTGCCCCTCCAGATCCCTGCCTCAGTTTCCCTCCCTGACATTCACTACCCCTCTTCTAGTCTCCGAGTCTTCCAGTAATCTCACCTCCTTCTCTACTCCTCTCTTGTCTTCTCGGTCTGCTGTGTAGCTCTGAAGCTTTTTCTTCCCACCTCACTCTATCCCCCTGACCCTCTTTCTTTTCAAAGTTTTCTCTCTCTCCACCCCTCCACCCCCTAGTTCTTTCCTGTTATTGTTTTTGGCTCTCCCCTTTTGCCTGCTCTTACCCTCTGTGCCTTCTGCCTTTGTGCTCTGCATCTTTCTTGCCCACTTGTCTGTCTCCCTCCCCTGGCAGGGCCTCCCTGGTGGGCTGCTGTGTTTCAGCCTCTGTCTGGGTTGGCCCATGGGGCTCAGGTTTGCCTCAGTTCCTGCCCCTCATCTCTCCCACCTTCTCGTCCCTGACCTCCTTGATGGGACAGACACTCCCAGGTGGTGTTTGTGTGTCCTTCTTGCTCCTTTAGCCTCACTTTCTTTTGGTCCATTTGTCTTTCTAGCTATACTCTCCTGTAGCTGCCCTCTCCCCCAGCCCTGTCTCTGTCTCTTTTCCAACCTAAGTCTGTCTGCCACCTGTGGGTCCCTGCCTTTCTGCTCTTGGTCTGCCCCTTAGTCTTTCTGTCCTCTAGCATCTGCTACTTGTTTTGCCCCCAGAATCCCCTAGTGTCACTGGGTGACCCACTCACCCTTGTGTTTTTCTGAGCCCTGTCCTCCTTATCCCTCCCCCTGTGAATGCTTCCGGATCTCCCAGCATCCCTTGCTCCCTCACCCTTGACAAGCCTTCACCTTCGATCCAAATTACAGTCCTCAGTCCCCAGCTTGTCCAGATGCCTTCCCACCCCCAAGCCTGTCTTTCCCAAAGGCAGATAGAGAGACTTGCTCAAGGTCACATGGGAGTCAGGGGCAGAGCAGGGATGATCAATCTCCTACTGTAGTGGCCAAGCCTTCCCTGGCCTTGAAGGCCAGTCTGAAGTGTTGCCTCTGCCCTCCTCTGCCTGCTCATAGACCCAAGCCCTCCTTCATGGAGAGATACCCAGGCTTAGCTCAAAGTACTCTGCTTTCCCATAGTAACCCAAGGGTCTGTCCCTTGGGGCAAGGCCCTTGAACAGAGCTGGTGATGCACATCTGGACAAACATCCCAACCAGTGGGCAGAGGGTCTAGGGCACCCTTTGGAATTAACGCACTGGGGATGGAGCCATCCTAGGGAGCCAAGATACATTTTCTCCCTAATCTTCAGCCCCGAAAAAGGGGGTGGTTCTGCAGTCTGGCACCTACTTGCAGTGAACAGGGCACCCCCCTCCCCCCACATTCACTGCTCCCTGCTCTGTGTCTGCCATCCATTACCCTCTGCCTTTTCTGTCTATGCCTCTCTTGCCTCTGGGTATCTTCTGCTTACACTGCTTTCTCCACATCTCCAAGCCCCCATATCTTCCTGTGCCTTTCCGCTGTCTTGAACCTCATCCATTCCTTACCTGCCTGTAACTTGCCTCTCTCCATATCTCCCCCCATTTTCCTGTGTTCTTGACATCTTTCTGTTTGTTCTCTATTTCTGCCCATTTCCCTTCTTCCTTTCCTGAATTTTTTTTCATATTCCCCCTCCTCTATCTTTACCCTTTCTCTTTATTATTATGTTTTTCTCAGCCCTCCCGTACTGTCTTGGGTTTAGAGATCTGTCTGCATGTTTGCATGGCTTTCCTCTGTCACTTTCTCTCTCCAAGTTTCCTAACTGCCGGATACTGTCCCTTCCAGACCCCGGATGTCCAGACCTCCCTCCCCGTGGGATTGTGGGAACCAGGGATGGTAGGAAGGTGGCAAGTGAGGCCTGGGATGGGGTTGCCTAGCAACCACCAGCATCCTCTTCAGCCGGTTTCTGTTGCTTAGTAACGGCTGCCTGCCCAGAGACAGGGGCGGGACTGGGTGGGGGGGTGGCACTTCCTGGTTTTCTACTGGGGTGGGGCTGGTCCCTGGAATTAGCTTTTACCTGAGATGATGTCTCCCTCCCATTTGGGTGTCTGTGAGCATCCTGTGCAGTATGTCTCCCACTCAGTGCCTGAGTGCCTTGAACCCCTCCCTGGTGGTACTCCTCCTGGCAAGTCCCTTGACGTGTCTGCTCCTGATGTGGGCAGACACATCAGACCCTTCAGAGCTCACCAACAATGTCCCAGTGTCTGTGGGCATCACCCTGCCCAGCCTTCCTCCCAGGGGGCTTAGAGGCCCCCACATCAGCAATCTCCCCATGGGCCTCGGGTCTCCCTGTAGGTGGCGAGTGGGGGCCGCGGCAGCTGCGTCCCCATGAGGAGGGGAGGAAGATGCCGGCTGAGCTGCTGCTGCTGCTGATTGTTGCCTTCGCCAGCCCCAGCTGCCAGGTGCTCTCATCACTGCGCATGGGTGAGGCCCCACCACTGCCTGCCCCTGCCTCCTCAGAGACCCTCCTATAGGCCTCCCCATGGGGTTCCTCTTTGGGAACCCATGCATGCCAGCTCCTCAGGACCCAGTTGTCTGGGCCTCTCAGCTTTCCTCAGCAGCTGAAAACAACAACCTCCAGAAGTCCAGATCCCTAGATCTTGCCAGCCTCATATCAGGAGTCTAGACCTCTGGCCCCTATACCTACTCCCATCTCAGAGTCCAGGACCCCAGTCCCTCCTCCCTCAGGACACCTAGGAGTCTGGTCCCCAACCCTTGTGTTCCCTCAGCTGCAATCCTGGATGACCAGACGGTGTGTGGCCGCGGTGAGCGTCTGGCCCTGGCCCTGGCTCGGGAGCAGATCAACGGGATCATCGAGGTCCCGGCCAAGGCCCGCGTGGAAGTAGACATTTTTGAGCTGCAGCGGGACAGCCAGTACGAGACCACAGACACCAGTGAGCAGGGCCACAGGGGTGTGGGGTGAGGCAGGGCAGGGTGGTGTCCTTGGCCCATCCTCTGCCCCTTCAGCTCACCTCATCTACTTCTAACCCTCTCTACCCCTCACTTCACTTCTGCTCTACCTTCTCTGTGGAATGGTGCTGCTGGGCGTGGGAGATGGGGAAACACCAGCTCCAGACCCTCTCTGGACAAGCTCAGGGCCTCATTTGAAAGAGAAAATTCCCAGCTGACTGGGGGCACTTGGCCCTCTGATCTGCCCAGGATGTGATGCCAGGCAGGTCCCAGGAGTTGTGAAGGCCTTCTGGGGAAGGCAAAACTGAAACTGAGCTTTGGAGATGGGATATAGAAAGTGTAAGGCATGACCAGTCACAGAGCAGGATACATAAGTACTTGTTGAATACTAACAGAATGAGTACTATGAGTAGGTATCCCTCATGCACTTGTTCTCTGCTTGTAGCCTTTGAGAGAGACTGCCTTTAATGGGGCTTAAGCAAATGTCTTTTCTACAGACTTTATCAGTCTGTATCTTAGTCCTTTGTGTTTCCAAACACAACAGGTAGAACAGTGTATTATATTTTCTGACCTTTTTTGCACTGGTGTGACCCATAGCACAAACTTGGGGCCATGGGATGGAGGGCAGGGAGGCAGGTGGCATGGCAATTGCTTGTCTTCTGGAGCTGGGGCAGGGTAGCAGGGTCTAGGTTCGTGCCCATCCTCACCACCAGGACATGTTTTTTTTTTTTTTTTTTTTTTTTTTTTTTGAGACTAGGTCTCGCTATTTTTGCCTGTGGAACCGCAGGCTCATGTTGCCTGGGGTACCACAGACTCAAGCAATCCCCAGCCTCAGCTTCCCAGGTAGCTGGGTTTACAGGTGTGTGCCACCACGCCCAGCTATTTTTTTGGAACTAGGTCTCACTACAGGCTCCAGGCAGGACTCGAACCGCGATCCCTAGCCCCAGCTGCTTCATAAGCTGAAGCTTATAGGCACGAGCCACCGTGCCCGGCTACCAGGACATGTTTTGGAGGATATGATAGAATTCTGGACAGTGGCAGTGGGAGGTGAAGCTGGACATATTGGCACACCAAGAAATGCCACTTTCATCCAACAGCAGTGGGGAAGTGTAGGTGCATTTATTCCAGGAAACTGAGCTTCTGGTAGGTGCTCAGTGAGGGGGCTGGTGCATGCCTGACTTGAGAACCCCAAAGTTTATCGGGGAGGAGAGGTTAAAGAAAAGGGAATAGATGTGGAAAAAATCTGAGGACAAAAGAAACAGAACTTGGTGACTAATTAGCTATTTGGAGAAAGACCGATGCCAAAGACTATTTCCAGGTAGTAGGTCTGAGTCAGTGGTGGGGCCTTACCAATATGGAAGGCAGTTTTAGAGGATCCAGGTAGTGAAGCCATGGATCCTAGACTAGTTCAGGCATGACTGGATCCAGGTGCTCAAATGACATTCTAGGAATCTTTGTGTGTTCATTCCTGCGTCCTGCTTTTCTCTAAGTTGACTTAATTTTCATCCTCCCCAACTGGAGGTGGGATGGCCCCATCAGCTAAAAAGTTACATCTCACCAGTTTAACAAACTCAGAAATAACTGTACAAGACCTGGAGAAGCCTCTTGTTGGTCTGGTTTGAGCCCATTGATCACTAAGCAGGACAAGGTGGATCTGTGATCCTGGTTCAGGTACCAGAAAATCCTGGGGAGCTCTGGGAGATGGTGCAATTCTGCAATGAGAACAGGTACACAGAGGCTTGTACTGCTCCATTTTGAGATGCCTTTGGAGCAAGTAAATGTGATAGAATGGGGTAGAATATAACAGGGCCACAGTTGTGGGTGCAAGGCAGAGGGCTGTTGGAGGCACCTTTGGTTGTAGTGTGGTTAAAGGTTGAGGAAGACAAGGCACTGGATTTGCAGGAAGAAGGAGACCTCAGGTGTTTCGGCTCTTCCCTTTGTTTCCTGTTAATCTCTCCTGTTGTCATTGCTCCCACATCTCTGTCATGTGCCCTGCCTGTGGTGGGCAGGGACAGGGTCTAGGCCTCTGGGCCTGCATCCAGAAGAGGATCAGGGAGTGTTCCATCATCTCCTGGGTCAGGGTGGCTCTATGAGGGGTCCCTGACTCTGTGGTCTCTTCCCCACCCCTACCCCCACCCCCTGCAGTGTGTCAGATCCTGCCCAAGGGGGTCGTGTCTGTTCTGGGGCCCTCCTCCAGCCCTGCGTCTGCCTCCACCGTGAGCCATATCTGTGGGGAGAAGGAGGTGAGGTGGGAACCTGGGTGGGGCAGGGTAGCATGGGTACCTAGAAGGTGAGGGGTGGGAAGGAGGGAGCAGGAAAGAAGCTAAAGCTCCTTTTCTATCCAGATCCCCCACATTAAAGTGGGTCCTGAGGAGACACCTCGCCTTCAGTACCTTCGCTTCGCATCTGTCAGTTTGTACCCCAGCAACGAGGATGTCAGCCTAGCCGTGTCCCGAATCCTCAAGTCCTTCAACTACCCCTCAGCCAGCCTCATCTGCGCCAAGGCCGAGTGTGAGGAGGAGAACTGAATGCTTTGTCTTCTAGTCCCCTAATCCCCATCCCAAAAGATCTAGTTGTCCCACAAGGCCACGTGGTTGTCCCCACCACATCTTTTCCCAGGAACCTAAGCCTCTGCTTCCATAGATACCCACTTCCACCTCCCCAGAGACTTCCAGCTGATAATGGCTAAGCACTTCTAGGCGCCAGGCCTCTGCTAGGACAGCACCAGGTGTGGTTTTTGACTTCCTGGACCCAGGGCCAGTGGAGGACACTGTAGCTGAGCGGTTGTGATTTAGGATGATCTGCCACTGTCAGATGTGCAGGGACTGTCGGCACAACCAGAGGGACCCTACCTGCTCAGTCAGGGTCAGAGCCTGTATCCCTGAAAAGAACCATGTAAGCCGGCTGAGGGGTGGGGAGCAGGGCACGGTGGGCAGGGGCCCAGGGAGCATGGCCCTTTTGTGAGGCTCAAGGGTGTGGTGGCCAGAATGTGACCACAGGGATCTTGTTTCCTCCTGAAGATCAAGGTCCCCACAGGGCAGGACAAGGGGACATGGTGCCACATGTGCTGGAGGAGCCTTGTAGAGAATGACCTGGGATGTGACAGGGTTGTCAGCCAGAGGAAGCAAGAGTGGTGTGGCTCAGGCTCAGGTGGTGGCAGTGGGCACAGAAACCTAGCAGGGTCTGAGAAGGTCTGAGAAGGGAAGGTCAGGTTGGTGGCCAGATTCTGCCCGAGGAGGAGAGAGCCGTCATTTCCAGGGCACAGCTGAGACTTTCTAGTGGAGACATCAGGTGAGCTGGTGGATCTCTGGGCCTTGAACTTGAAAGTGGGGATTGTGGTGGGGGGGTCATGCTCAGTTATACCTCCAGGAATTCTCCATTAAAAAGGTGTCTCGTTGCCTGGGGTACCACGGATTCAAGCAATCCCCAGCCTCAGCTTCCCAGGTAGCTGGAATGACAGGCGTGTGCCACCATGCCCAGCTATTTTTTTGGAACTAGGTCTTGCTATGGGCCCCAGGTGGGACTCGAACTGCGATCCCTAGCCCCGGCCGCTTCATAGGCTGAAGCTTACAGGCACGAGCCGCCGTGCCCGGCTGGCAGCTATTTTTTCTGATGTCAGGGTCACGTCAGCACCTGAGCCATGTTGGGGGTCCTGCCCTTGTCAAGTCTACATTGCAGAAGGAGGGGCTAGGCTGTGAACACAAGCAGTCAGAAGTCAGTCTTATGGACAGAAAGAAAGGGGCACAGGGGACTGGAGTGCAGGGTGAGGGGGTGCAACTTAAAATGGAACTGGGCGGGCCTTGGAGGGGGTGACATTTGAGTATAGAGCTGAATAAGGGGAAGGAGGGAATCATGTGGCCCTCTAGGAGAAGAGCATTCCAGGCAGAGGGAGCAGGATGGTAGGAGGCTGGAGCCAGGTGGAGGGAAGGGGAGAGGAGATCAGGCAGATTCAGATAGGGTGTGGAGGCTGTGGGGACCTGGCCTTCACGCTGAATTGATGAGAAGCTATCAGAGGGTTTGGGGCAGAAGAGGAGGCATTTGCCTTGCATTGTTCTGGCTGCTGCATGGGGAACGCACCCTCCAGGACAAGTGTGGTCGTTGTAACAGGCAAGAGACGGCAGTGGCTTGGGCCAGGACGCTGGGGTGGTGCCGTGGGGCCCGCTGTGTTGTGAAAGTAGGGTCTAGGTGGGTTGGGGAAGGCTGTGAGAGAGGCCAGGCTGCCATCACCAGTTTGGCCTAAGCAACTGGCTCGAGTTGGTTCATTGACCAGGGCAGGCAAGGGAGTTTGAAGGAGAGCAAAGAGCAGTTTTGCATATCATTACATAACATCCCAGAAGGGCACAAATGTAAAGGAAGAACATGGATTTCTGTGGGGAGGGGGAATGGTATAGGTTGGGGTTCAATTCAGAAGCACCCTTGGCCATGGATCTCAGAACCCAGGGCCCCAAGAGTGCCATCTGTGCTCCAGCCAGCCGCCTGTCTTGAATGCACCCTGGTCCCCCCCCCTTCTCAGCTCCCTTGCAGGGAAGAGAAAAGAGTATCCACCCCATGTGCTGGCCTACAGAAGGCTTCTCACCAGGGCCCCACCACTCCCTCAGGTCTGCTGCGACTGGAGGAGCTGGTTCGGGGCTTCCTCATCTCCAAGGAGACGCTGTCGGTGAGGATGCTGGATGACAGCCGGGACCCCACGCCGCTGCTCAAGGAGATCCGAGATGACAAGGTGTCCACCATCATCATCGATGCCAACGCGTCTATCTCCCACCTCATTCTCCGTAAGGTGGGTGTGCCTACCCTGTCGCTGAATCCCTGCATAACACAGAGATGGGGTGATAGAACAAGTCACTAAAGGTCCATAGGCCTCAGTGATCACTTGAGGTTTTGGGGACCTGTTTCCTACAAGTATCTGCTCTCTTGGTGGGTTGCTGAGCAGGTGAACGAGGAGAATGGTGGGCAAAGACTGATAGGGCCCAGGTAAATGCCAGCATTGTGGGGACAGCACCATGTTCTTTTCTTGAGCTCCTGTCTTGCTCCCTGTTGAGGCCCTCTGTGTGAATTCTTTAATTTGGCTCTCACCCCACCTTGTGGGCCAGCATAATGATCCCTGTTTGGATGAAGAAGGTGGGGAGAGAGGGGGGAGCTCAAGGAGAAGGACTGGCTTAAGGGCACTCAGGGGACCCAACACCACAGTGTCCACTGGTGAATTGTGTTCATTAATCATTCATGGCTGCCCTGCCCTTAATTTTTCCTCATAATCTAATCTGTAATATTTATTTTTCTCCAGTTTGTTGTTTTTTTCCCCCCCTAATTAAAACCATATGTCACTGCCAATCGGTGCTTACAGGAGGAAATGGGAACAGAATCCACAGGCTCTTTTGCAGTTTAAAGAAAAGATTTCAGACATGGGAGGCAGGCAGGCCTGGACCAGGGTCCCGGCACCTGTTGCAGTTACTTTGCTCTAGATCCTGCATGTCTTTGCCATGGAAAAGCTTGTGACCTGGTGACAACAGCTCCTGCCCCTCAGGCAACATCCCCTGCTATCCTGTAGTGTTGAGATGTCCTCATCCACTAGACCTGGGCACTCCTGACAAGGTCTTCCAGCTCTGTTCTCCCCAAGGACTGAGAGGGGCTTACATCAGGCTACCTGTAATTCTAGCGGGCTGCCTGTGGCTGCAAAGTGCTTTTCAGAATTGCTGAGGGTGGTTATGGGACTTCTGATCAGGCTGTCCTACACATTGCAGCCTGTATTTGGCTTGGGGGCCACATGGGGTTTCACGTTACCCTTTTTGCTGCTGCCTTGTTTCTGAGGCAAACTTTGATCTCGCTATGCCTCACAGGCAGTCTTCTAAGTTCCCTAATGGGGCTGGTGGATCGAGGGCCATTTTTTTTGCCAACAAAATCTTCATTGCACCCTAATGGAGCACCAGTCACATGCTTGTGGAGGGACTGAGTCTCCCTCCATGCCCCAGGTCTCCTTCTCCCTGTCTTTGTCCCTGGGTGTCTCTTATTTTGTTTTTCATGGGATGACTTGTCGCCAGACCTGCTCTAAATCTCTCTTCCTCTCTTGCTCTCTCCCCATTCCGCCTTTGGGTCACCACCTTTCCGGTTGCCTCTCTCTCCTGTGTGTTCCAGGCTTCAGAGCTGGGAATGACCTCAGCGTTTTACAAGTACATCCTCACCACCATGGTGGGTACTTCCTCCTACCCCAAGTCCCTCCCGTAGAGCCTGCCCCAAGTCGCCCCAGGCCTTACCCCCTCTCCTTGGCCCCAGGACTTCCCCATTCTGCACCTGGATGGCATTGTGGAGGACTCCTCCAACATCCTGGGCTTCTCCATGTTCAACACCTCACACCCCTTCTACCCTGAGTTCGTACGCAGCCTCAACATGTCCTGGAGAGAGAACTGCGAAGCCAGCACCTACCCAGGCCCTGCGGTGAGCACATTTGCACACACACTTAGGGTCATTGACCCCCAGAATCCTCACTTTCCTAGTCCCCGTCCCAGGGCTACTTCCTGCACCTCTGCTGCCATTCATGTGCACCTCAGGGCCTTTCCACTGGCTCTTCGTGCTGCTGTGCAATACAGTTCCAGAGAACTAGCCACTCTTGCTCTCCATCATTGCTTGACATCACCAAGTCATTGCTCAGATAGGTCCCCTTGGTTGTAAAACTTTCCTTTGTCCCATTTAAGAAGCAGGAAGCTGTCTACGGTCATACCACCCTGAACATGCCCGATCTCATCTAAGAAGTGGAAAGCTCCCCCATTTGTCCCCCTTTCCAGTTGTACTCTTCCCATAGCACTGTCTTGGCTTCTCTAATCGCCATGTGACTTGTTCTCATTTTGTGTAGCAGATTGTGAGTTCCCTGAGGGCAAGGGTTTTTGTCTGTTTTGTTCAACATTCATTGTATCCCCAGCACCTAAGATAGCCTGACTCCTTGTAGGTGTTTGGTAATAGATGGTGAATAAATGCAAGCATACAAAGATGCATAATTCTGTGTGTCTGCTCAGACATCTAGTCACGTAGCAGGTCACAGAGACACTCCCTAGAATGCACACCAGTGAGAGGCACACAGAACTGCCCAAATGTTATTTCCGTCCCCCTACAGGCCCATCAGCGCACATCCACACCTACCTATACACCTCATATACAGCCTCACTCCTATAGCTGGGACACAGACAGATGCACACAGACATCAGTGCCTCAGCCACAGCCTGCGGTGATGGAGCACTCACTATGGGAAGGGGACTGAAGAGTGGAGAGTTTTCCTTTTATATAGAACCAAGGGACATGGGAGGTTTAACCACCATTTGAGCATTGACTGGGTGATGAGGGAGTCAGATGTTGCTTTAGACTCTTTACAGCCACTACATGCTCAGCCCCTGCATGAGCATTCACAAGCAGTTTCCACTTATCCTCAGGTCACAGGGGAGGAAAGCAAGATTCAGGAAGGGACAGGAACCTGGCCCTCCAGCTCTGATCCACCTGCCCCCTCGGCTGGTCTCACAGCTTTACCCTCTGCCTCCCAGACTCCACGCTGACCCTGTGGGGAGAAAACACTCATCGTAGTCCAGCTCCACCCATGTAAACATACCCCCAGACACTTGGGGGGCTGTGACTGACTCCCCATCTGCACAGTCACACAGAGCCAACTTGCGGGATATACCCCTGGGTTCCCACCCCTGGGGATGAGGGTGACACCCAGCCTTCAGGCAGACTCTCTCAGACATGCCCCTCCCCAAAGAGACGTACGGTTACTTGGCAGCCCTAAACCCTCCCCTGCTGTCCTTGTTCCTCCAAAAAGATACCCAGGGATCCTTCCTGGTCCTTGACCTACAAGGTTTCATGTTCCTGGAGAGAGAGGAGCTGTCAGGGGGCGTGGGGGTAAATGCTAAGCTGCCTCTTTGCCATCTACCCCTCCTCCCCCCTGCTCACTTCCATCCCAGCTGTCGGCAGCCCTGATGTTTGACGCCGTGCATGTGGTGGTGAGCGCAGTCCGGGAGCTGAACCGCAGCCAGGAGATCGGTGTGAAGCCACTGGCCTGTACCTCGGCCAACATTTGGCCCCATGGGACCAGCCTCATGAACTACCTGCGCATGGTGAGCTGGGGGCGGGAGGCACAGGGGGCGGACAGCTGTTTCTGGGGGCCGCTCACTGTGTCTACTCTGTGGCCCCTCTGCTCTCTCCTCCCTCTTCCAACTACCCCTGCCACTTTTCATGTTTCTCTTCCTCTTCCTTGCTCTCACCTCACTGCTTCTATCTGTGCTGCTCTCCATGGCTTTGTTGTACCTCCCTTCTTTAACTGTGGTCCTTCCTGGTTCCTCTCCCTCTCTTTCACCCCTTCCACCTCTGCCCCCTTCCCCTGGGCCCCTGCCACCCCTCCCTCTGCCCACCTCCCACCCTGCTAGGTAGAGTATGATGGGCTGACCGGGCGGGTTGAGTTCAACAGCAAAGGGCAGAGGACCAACTACACCTTGCGCATCCTAGAGAAGTCCCGGCAGGGCCACCGTGAGGTGAGTGGGCCCAGGGCTAGATCTGAGCCCTGACAGCAGTGGGTGGGTTCTGGGGCAGGGCCCTGAGAGCTGCAGCTCCTGGGGATCCATGCTGACGGCACTCTCTCTGCCCCAGATTGGGGTGTGGTATTCTAACCGGACCCTGGCCATGAATGCCACCACTCTGGACATCAACCTCTCGCAGACCTTGGCCAACAAGACTCTGGTGGTTACGACCATTTTGGTAAGTGACCCTTGGGGGCTGAGGGGTCAGTGAAGGGGCCTCTCTGAATGGGTGCTCTGGCCCACTTCTAACGATTAGGGAGGTTTTGGCTGTCACAACCCAGATGTGACCCATGCCACAACTCTCAATTGTGAACAAGGTGTCACTGGCCTAATCACTGGTGCATCAGGGGAAGGCACTGACTGCCATCAGGGCCAGTTTGGGTCCTGTCAACCTGTGGGCAGGGCATGTGTGTAAGATTGGAATCACTGCCTGGCCGGTAGAAGTGTGACCTCCCTCACACAGTGGCCAGCCTATTGGGTGCCTTACATCACCATCACCAAAGTAGACGTTTTGTTAATGTGTCAACTAAGTGCATTGACACCTGACAACTTACTTAACTTCCATCTTGAAGATGAGACAACTGAGGCTCAGAGCGGTGAAGTGACTTGCCCAGGGTCACACAGCAAATATCTAGTACGTCCTTAATGGAAGCTGCATCTCTGAGCCTCCAGAGACTGAACCTTAGACACAGCGCTCGGAATCTCCAGTGTTCTCCTTTCTGAGTACCTGTCAAGAGCAGCGCCTCCTATCCCTGGGGTGCCACTCTGCATTTTGCCAGATCACAGACAGAGGGACTTTGGCATCCCTCTGCATGGGCCCTGTGCTAGGGCCTTTGCCAGTGTCATTCTTTATAGCGCCCAGCTTCTCCGGGTGGTTCATCAGACTTTTCTCCATTTGAAGGTAAGGAAAGGTGGCCATACTTGAGTCTGCTGGAACTGAGCATCAGACTTGGGGCCCAGGCCCTCTCTTCTACACCCTGCTGCCTCCCCCAGGCACAGAGGGCCTCTTGGAGGTCAGGGCTGGACCACACACAAGACACCTGGGAGCAGGAGGTTTTGCAGTAGCAAGGCCTGGAGACCCGCACGCCTAACAGCATGCTCAGCCAGCAGCTGACCCCCACCTGAGGTATCCCCTGCTGGTGGCTGGGAGCCCCAGGTCTCTGATTGCTGGGTGTGGGGACAGGATGACCACAGGTTTCCGCAGGGTATGAGAGGCTCTGTGAAGCAGAACTGGCCCCTAGGGAACGCCTGATCTAAAATGGACCTTGAGTCCCTCTGGACTCAAGCCATGAGCTTGCTGGGAAGACACAGATGGCCTGCAGACAGGGAACCAGACACTTGCTAACAGCCTCTCCCAGGTCCCCTGAGGGCTGGGTTGGGCTGGGCTGCCTGGGAAGAGTCAGCACCTCTGTGCTTTCAAAATGTGGGCAGTCCTGGCAGCTTCTTGGGACTAGGGAGATGGAGTCCTTGGTGGGGAGTGGGACAGAAATCAGGGAGGGGGTGTCAGGAGAGCAAAGCCATAATCCAGGACGTTTGGAGTCTCCTCCCACACTTCTGTCCCCTTCTCCCCATGGCCCAGAAGCCAGTGTTCTTTTCTCCCTGACAGTTATTCTTTCCTAGGTCCATTTAGCCATTCATTCACTCATTCATTCACTCATTCATTCATTCATTCATTCATTCATTCATCCATTCATTCATCCATTCATTCATACATTCCACAAGTATTGGCTGCAGCTGCCATATGACATACCCTACACAAATTCTGGAGGCCCAGGAATGGTCCCAGAGGGTTTTGTGTTTCCCTAGTCTTGAGGGGCCCTGGGGGTCTGGCAGAGGGCAGCAGAAGGAGGGTCTCTAAAGGACTCACTTTCGCTGCCTTTCCACTTTGGAGAGTGTGGAGTAGGAAGGGGCAGGGCTGGATCTGAATGTCAGAAAAACAGAGGTGCTTGCCTAGGAGGGCAGCAGCTGGGGAGGAGGTGACCCCAGTTGGGGGTGGGGGGCAGATGAGGATGAGCTGGGCTAAGAGGAAGAGGGGAGGAGGCAGAGGATCTGATGTTGGAGATTGAGAAGTCAGAGGAGCTCTGGCTGGGGATGGAGGATGGGTTTGTTCCTGGGTGGGGCTCACCAGTTTTGGAGCAGGGAGTGGCACCACAGGGAAGGTGGGGTGCAAAGAAGGCAAGGAGATGTACTGTACAAGGCTCCACCCCACCCAGATTTTTCCAGGACTCTGTCAATCCCTGTGATTCCATCATTCATTCCTGCTTCTTGATCAGACAGACCTTGTTCCTGGTTTTGTCCCCCACTGCGTCAGGTCATTCAGATGTTCGGTCTCCTTGATTGCATCTGTAAAGGGGTCTGTTCATCCCATCTTGAGGGGCAACGGGAGGATTCAGGAGATAAGGAAGGCCTGGGAGTGCCCCCAGCGCCTGGGAGTCTCTTCCTTCCTTTCCCAGACCTGCCTCCTTGATAGAAGTAGCCACACACCGACCAGAGGCTTTGAGCTCTTGCTGTGTCTGAATCTCCTGAGGTTACTACTGTGATGACCCTGATCTTCAGAAAAAGAAGCTAAACCCAGGAGGGTTAAGGGCCATGCCTGGTGGTCCAGCCAGGGGCAGAGCATACATACTTGTCCACATGGCCCTGTAGGAGACTCCTCTCTCAGTCCCAGGCTTGTGACCTGGGAGGACCTAGGTAGGTCCCTTCTCTTAGTCCTCAGTCTCCTCCTTAAAGTGAGAAGATTCAAGTATTCCTAACAGAGTAAGGGGTTTGGGCTTCTTTAAGGGTCCCTTAAATTGTGCTCTAGTAGGTTTTAGGTACAGATTTTGGTTTGAGGCTCACAAGAAGTTCAGGCAACTAACTTGTGGGGTAATGTTTGAGAACCCACCCACCTTTTTTTTTTTTTAAATTTAAGTATAATGTGTGCAGAAACTTGTCCAGGTCCTCAATACCACTTCACTGAATGTCCCCCTCTGGAACTAACCTCCCTTCCAGAGCCCTCCGTTATCTAACCCTCCTGAGACCAACCCCACCTCCACCTCTTTGAGCTTCTCATCAGTGTCATCCTACCCTAGCGTTCTACTCCTAACTCACTGCTATTGCCCAATGTGTTGTTGCGAATGAAGTCGCCTTGTCTCGTCGCTGTGTTCTAGACTGTGTCGTGCTGTGCTTACCCACCAAGCGTAGATAGATACACATTTGGGTCATTTCTGGTTCTTTTTTTTTGCTCTCACCAGCAGTCCTGCCATGAACATTCTACTACGTGCCTTTTGGTGAACACCTACGGCACTTCTGTCAAGTGCTACACCCAGGAACAGTCTCCAGGCCTGTTGGGCTTGTGTAGACACCAGCAAAGTGTTACCCAAAGTGGCCGTAGCATTTCTCATTCCCACCAGCAGTGTCTGAATGGGAATTCCACTTGCAAATAAACGACCTTCCTTCTGAGTCCCCTGCTGTCCAGAAAGTTGGCCATTTCATGGGTGTGTGTTGGTTCTTTACAAACATCATTGGGTTAACCCCTGCTCAAATCTTTTTTTAAATTTATTTTTAAAGAACTGGGGTTTATGACCTTTTAAGTCAGTCTGTGAAGTATTTTTCTTTCATTTTTTGAGACTAAGTCTCGCTATTTTTTTTTTTTTTTTTTTGGAGACTAGGTCTTGCTATTTTTGCCCGTGGAACTGCAGGCTCTCGTTGCCCGGGGTACCACGGACTCAAGCAATCCCCAGCCTCAGCTTCCCAGGTAGCTGGGATGACAGGCGCGCGCCACCACGCCCAGCTGTATCTTTTGGAACTAGGTCTCGCTACAGGCCCCAGGCGGGACTCGAACTGCGATCCCTAGCCCCGGCTGCTTCATAGGCTGAAGCTTACAAGCATGAGCCACCGTGCCCGGCCTAAGTCTCGCTATTTTTGCCCATGGAACTGCAGGCTCACTTTGCCAGGGGTACCACAGACTCAAGCAGTATCCAGCCTCAGCTTCCCAGGTATCTGGGATTACAGGTACATGCCACCATGCCCAGCTATTTTTTTTGGAACTAGGTCTTGCTATGTTGCCCCCAGGTGGGTCTCAAACTGTGATCCCCAGTCCCCACCGTGCTCCATGGTCTGGTGCTTACAGGCACACACCACCGTGCCTGATTTTTTGTGAAGTATTTCTACGTTCTGCATCCATATCCCTTGTGTAAATGAGTGACTGGGACTTGCTCCCACCATGGGAGCTTTTTTCCACCTCATGGTCTTTTGGTGACAAGATCTTTCATTTTACTAAAGTTCACTGTCTCCATTTTTTCCCTATTATATAATGCTTTTAGAATTTTAAAAATTATTCAGCTACCCAAGGATGTAAGTACATTCACCTACTTGTTTTTTAGAACTCAATAATTGTACCTTTTTTTTTTTTTGAGACTAGTCCTCACTATTTTTCCCTGTGGAACCACAGGCTCACATTGCCCATGGTACCACAGACTCAAGCAATCCCCAGCCTCAGCTTCCCAGGAAGCTGGGATCACAGGCATGCGCCACCATGCCCAGCTGTATTTTTTTGGAACTGGTTCTCGCTACATGCCCCCGGTGAGACTCGAACTGCGATCCCTGACCCTGGCCTCAGCTTCCTAGGCTACCATCTACAGGCATGCGCTACCATATCTGGCGATAATTGTACCTTTTATAGTAGATCTCCTGGGATTAATTTCTATGTATCATGTGAGGTGGGAGGTCAGGTTACATGTACCACACAGCTGTTGAATTGAACAGCATCTTTAATCAAAACACTTTAATCAAAACTCCTTCTCCTAGTCCACTGTCTTGCCTTTGTCATAAATCGAGTATCCATTCGGGTATGGGTTTCCAGACTCTCCATTCTATTGTCTGTCTTTCCTCTGATAATCACATTGCCTTAAACACCAGGCTTGAAATTAGCTGTTCCTATCTGGTAAGGTAACTCCTTCAGTTTTCATGTTTTTTAGGATTGCTTTGGCTCTTATTGACCTTTTGCATTTTTTATATACGTTTAAAGATCAGACTTCCAAATTTAATATTAAACTGGAGGGGGAACAGAAGTTAACACAGACCTACACAAAATAGAATGAAGAGAACATTGGGGGTAAAGAGTGAAAAATTAGTTTCCTTCCCTCTCTTGTCTCCCAGCTCCACCACCGCCCCCTTTCCCTGGCCAAATCCTTCCAGAAACATCTATGCACTTAAAATCACATCCCCACTCTCCTTCACGAAGAGTGGCATATTATACAAGTTTTTCTGCAGCTTGCTTTTTTTCCACCTCTTAATATATCTGATGGAACTTATTATAGTTGTTGCCTGGGATTCTTCTATGACATCAATAATCTTTTTAACCTGTCCCAAATTAACCTAATTTCCACTATTTCACTCTTTGTTCCCGAGATGAGCCTCTTTGCCACGACTGTCACATCTGCATTTCTGTGTACAGACACACAGTCGGCCACAGGCCAGATTCTTAGACTCAGCCTTAGCAGTGACCCTCTCTGCCTGCAATGCTTCTGCAGAGAATCTCTTGGAACAAGTCTGAAAACCTTGGACTGTCGGCTCCTTAAGAGCCTTCTTTCTGGTGGGCCAGGGTCCTCAGTCAAGACCTAAGTCAGTTTTCTGCTGCTGAATTCTGTTCACAGACCCTGACCCTGCTTCTGGCTCCATAAATTTAGACCTTGACCTTGAGGCCTAAATCCCAACCCACAACCCAAGTGCTCTATCTTAAACGTAGAGATCAGCTTGGCCTGGTGATAGGAGTAGGGGCCTGGGCGTACACAGCAACAGACTTGTGAGCCCCAGCTCTGCCCATCTCCTCTCCTACTGCCCTGTATCAGTGTGGTGGTCTCAAACAAGACCCTGGCTCCCTGAGCTTCGGCCTCCCACTGCTCACGTCTGGATGGCTAGTTAAGCAGCCACCATCTGGGTCTGCTCCTCCACTTCTGACACTCAGCCTGGGTCCCCCTTCCTGAGCCTGACTTCTGACTTCACCCAGGCCCCTGGGGACTCCATCCTCCTGAGTTCATTGTAGTTCAGGGTTTAAGGGCAGAACTCTGACCTCAGCCCAGTGTGGCCATCTCACCACTTACTACTTCTCTTCTCGGGACCTTAGTGTCCTCATCTCTGAAACAGAAGTAATAATACCGACCTCCCACGCTGACAGAATAGCTGTCACACAGCTAGCTGCCGCTGCTATTATTAGTATTATCTCACATTCCTACTCCTGGTTCCACAGTTTGGGATTTGGAAAGGCAGCCTGGTAGAAAGAAGCACTGACTTCCCTCCATCCCTTCCCCCCAAGCTGTGGGGCATGTGAGGTCCGGGAATCTGCAGGCCTGGCCTCATAGTACTCAGTGCCATAAAGCACACCACGCTGAGCCTCAGTTTCCGTATGTGTGAAGTGAGCCTCATCATAATGCCTCCTGAGTCAGGTCACTGAGGAATGAGAGTGATGCCGGAGCAGGGGCTGATCCCTGCAGGGAGCCCAGTGTAACCATTGTGGATGGTTTTACTAGAGCACTTCTGACTATTTCCAAGGCCCTGACTCTTTGTTCTGAAGTCCAGAGATGTCACATAAACAGCCATTTAGATGATAACTATGTCAGGATAAGTTTCTCTCCTTACTGTCATCTTCATACATCTAGAACATTCTCTGCTTTAGTTGACTGGAACCCCTCAGAAATAACATTCAACTTTTGGTTGGGCATGGTGGCATGTGCCTGTAAGCTTCAGCCTATGAAGCGGCTGGGGCTAGGGGTCACGGTTTGAGTCCTGCTCGGGGCAACACACCAAGAAAAAATAGCTGTGCGTGGTGGTGCGCGCCTGTAATCCCAGATATCTGGGAAGTGGAGGCTGGGGATTGCTTGAGTCCGTGGTACCCCAGGCAACATGAGCCTGAGATTCCACGGGCAAAAATAGTGAGACCTAGTCTCAACAACAACAAAAAATTCAACTTTCTGTAGGCCAGAGAGCATATTTTGAAACAAAGATATTTGAATTGTTACTAGTCTTTATAATTGGGCTATTTGACCAAACCACTGTTTTCAACACTGGACCATCTGGCTTCTTGGGCTGTACCTCTCATGCCAGCCTTGAGCCAGCATTCAGTCCTGGTGGGAGAGACCACTGTGACCCCTTGGTGGCCCATGACATCAGTTTGCTGCTGCTCATGTGCAAGTGAAGTAGAGCAGGACAGACAATATCAGGGTGTGGTGCCCAGTGGGGACTGATTTGTGAAACTAAACTTGGTTACTTGGGTTGCAAATCAAACGTAGCTTTTAACTGTGGATCATAGCCAACGTTTTGAAAGTCCCCATTCCAGTTGGGCCCCGGCTCCCTCCAGTTCCAGTCTCGAGTTATTTGCCCCCATTGCAGGCCTTGTGCTCGAGACAATGAGCATCTGCTTAGCTGGTGGAGATGAATCAGCCCCAGGTCTGCTCAGGCCTGGAAGGGTCTCCCTGCTCTCAGGCCCTTCCCCACTCTGAGCTTGTCTGCAGCAACACCTTCACCCCAGGCAACCAGCCGGCTTTGAAATAGCTGCCTGTCTGCACTGGGGGATTCCCCAGCCCAGCCCTCCTGATGCTTGGGCTCTGATACCTCTCTCCTGTTTCTCCAGGAGAACCCGTACGTCATGCGCCGACCCAACTTCCAAGCCTTGTCGGGGAACGAGCGCTTCGAGGGCTTCTGTGTGGACATGCTGCGGGAGCTGGCTGAGCTACTCCGCTTCCGCTACCGCCTGCGCTTGGTGGAGGACGGGCTGTATGGGGCACCTGAGCCCAACGGCTCCTGGACGGGCATGGTGGGCGAGCTCATCAACCGGGTACGGTGGGCCAGGACGGGGGGCAGCTGGGGAGCCCGGGTGGCCACCCTTGCCCATAACAAAGGAGTGAGGGTCCCGTGTTGACCACACCAACAGTGCACTCTGCCTGGCCAACTTTGGGGCTGGGCACTAGGATGACAGCGATGGAGGGGTCACAGCCACCACCCCCCCATTATGATTTAGTCAGTGCTCAAAGAATGAAGGGGACTTGGAGTGGGGTGTGTCCAGGGGCCAAGGAGGTCAAGAGAGGCTTCCAGCAGTAACAAGGACTAGGGATCCAGGGCTGGGGCTGCACCTCGTTGGTACACTCTGCCAGTACCCTCTAGGAGCCATTCATATCACAGACATGGAGGAACCTGTTCAGCTTAATAGTGTTTATGAACATGGGATAGAGGGGTAAGCACAATGGACCAGTGTTCTTACCCCACCTCTCCCATCCCAGAATCCACTCAGTCCATGTCTTGAATGTCACCCAGCTAGACTCAAGAAGGCCACTTTGTTTGACAAAGACTTTTATCCCTTAGGGTGCTGATTTTCAAAAGTTGTTTTGATAGGAGAACCTTTTTCTGTGAAGTGCCCTCAGAACCCTCAAGTGGAGGTGGAGGAGGGGGTTCCCTGGGGTTCTGGCAGCTGGGTCTCCCCCCCACCTCCTCAGAGGCAAGTCCTAAGGCACTTGAAAACTTCCAAAACCTTCCCCTGTGGCTTTAAGTCCCAGCACAAGAGAGGAGAAGAAGCAAGAAACCCCCAAAGGCCTTCTGACGGCAGACTTTCCAGAGATCTCTGTTTCCACGACCCAGTCCTGAGTCTCATAGACTCAGAGATTTGATTCATCCAGACCTCCTGAACCTAGCAGACTCCAGGAGACTAGCCCTGCAGCTTCAGTCCCCATAAACCGGACCCCAGTTCATTCATCAACAAAGAAGCTGTGCAATGGACTTGGGTTGGGCCAGAGGATTTGGTGTAATGGTGCTCAGCAGGCTTTTCGGCTGGGATGCTGGCTTGTGGCCCTGAGACTGTCTGAGATGCTGTGCTGTGCATCAGCTGCGTGGCCTTAGGTTCTTCATACAACGTGGGATGCTCACAGCACTGACGGGCAGGCCAGAGCCTGGAAGGAGTTAGTCCAGGCAGGGTCTCAGGGGCCCGGGAGGGCAGTGAGTGCTGTTGGCCTGATGCTCTATCATTGTTAGCACGCTTCCCTGTGACTTGAGCAGTGCATACAGACACCCCAGCCTTCATCCATTCTCTAGCTATATGGCATTTGAGTGAGTGCCTACTGTGTACCAGGCCCAGTGCCTTGCTGTGAACAGGCTAAAGAAGTTGCCCTCAGCAGGGGGTCCAGCAGGTGCACCACCCCGACTTCTGTTAAGGGGGCTCCAGTGAGGGTTTGGAACTGTTGTGGAGGGGTGGGGGATGCAGCAGAGGCTGCAGGATGACCTTGGGGAGGAAGGGGGGTGGAGGCCAGGGAGCTGGAGAGCATCCGGGCTGGGTGACTGTCTGGGGTGGGGGATGTGGGCTGTCCTCCGGATTCTGGCACAGGCAGCTGGCGATGGTGGTGACATTTAGGGAGAGAACACTGGAGGAGGAGCAGGCTGGAAGTGCAGAGGATAGGCGGGGTTTGGCCTTGGTGAGGCTCAGCTGCCTGCCGTGGGATGGCCGTGTACGCGGAGCCTCACACGGACCTTCCTCACCAGCCTCACAGAAGCAGCTGCTGCTGTCTGTTGATTCCACACCCTGTGCTGAGAACTTTTCTAGTGCTGCTAAATTCTAACACTCCTTCATGGCTGGAGGATCACTGCCTCCTCCCACGGTGAGAATCTGAGCTTCAGGGTGAAGGGACTTGACCCCTACACACACTCCAGCCGGGTGGGCCTGACCCCAAACCTGTACCCTTTGTAGACTCCCAGCAGGGTTTGGGAAGCCTAAAGGGATCGCGGTCTAAACATGTGTTAACCCCTGACTCCTCACAATCACCCCTCTAAGAGGAGCTGGTATTAGCTCACTTTCTTTAGTGGACAGAATAAGAACCAAGGTACTGAGGCCAGGCTACATGGCTAGCCATGGGCAGCACCACGGCTGGCACCCCCAGGCCTGGCACCCCAGCGGGCTGGCCCAGAGCTGATAAGTGACTTCCAGATGGAGGACAGCCCAGGGCATTGGCGCACTGGTCACCTAGGCCAGGCGCCTGGTCCGCGGACCAGTCTCCAATTATGATCCCTTTATTCCACCCAGTGGCCGCTGCTGGAATTCATCTCTCCTGCAGTAGATGAATTCAGCCCACGCCTCCTCATGGCTGCCTAACCTCCCATCGCCCCCTGCTCCAGTAGGATCTTTCTATAGTGCAAGTCTGGCTCACTTGCTCGCTTCAGCCATAGCCCCCAACACCTCCAGAAGGAAGACTGCTCCTCCGGCCTGGCCCTCCAGAGCCGAGCAGATAACTTAAATCTGACCAGGAAGCTGACCCTGAGGTGGAGAGAAACAGGCAGGAGGGATGTTGAGGTATCCCAGGGGGTAAACCCTATGAGGGGTGAAGGAGCAGGCTTGAGGAGAGCAAAGGAAGTCCAGCTACTGCTTACCATGACTGGGGACAGCTATCCCACAGAAGCTCTAGAGCAGGGGTGGCCACCCAATGTCCCCCAAGACCAGGGGCCATGCCTTCATTCCCCCCTCTGTCCCCTTGAGACTGCAATCCAGAGCCATCAGCCACCAACCCCTCAGCAGCTGGGGCAGTGAGAGCCTCATCGTGAAGCAACCACAGAGTGAGAGAACCAACCTTGGGGTGCCCTCATGCCCACGCAACCCCTGATGAGCCACTCTGACTCTTTGAACTTCACTCCATTTCCACACTTGAATTGGGAATGATATCACCTCACTCACTCAAGTTTCTTGGGGGTGATGGAGGACGTGTGTAAAGAGCCACGTTTGCCTGGCACGCAGGTGACTGTTGTGAGGCTGTGTTGGGGATGCAGTGAGACGCATGGGCTTGGAGTGGGACAGCACTTGTTTAAATCTGGGCTGGTGCCTTCCTAGCTGTGACCTGTGGACAGTCAGCCCACCCCCTCTGAGGCTCAGGGTCTCCTAAAATGGGAAGCGATAGTCCTTGACTTGGAGGGTTATCAGGAGGCCAGCTTAGTGCACCTAGGATTTTGGAGTGAGAACCACCCACCATGTTTGAGGCACCCTCCCCTTGGGGCAGGAGCCTTGCCTTAAGCTCTGTGTCCCCAGCACGGGGCCCTGCACACAGGGGGTGCCTGATAAACCAATTGATTTGGTCCAGGGTTCTGTAGGAATTCTGCCCCTCACTCTGTCCATCACAGTCCTCCTGCAGCACACACCAGCTGATTCCAACTTTCCTGCTGCCGGGCTTCCTCAGCCTTCTATGCGGGCTTGCACCGATGTCGAAGGTTGGCATTTTCAGAGGACAGATAGCAATGATAAGTCCCCTCCCAGTTCTGCAAGGGCTCATTTTCTTGCATTGTTAAAACACAGGTAGCACCGAGAAGGGGACAACTACTGCAGGAGATCCCCATTTTGCTTTCCAAAATTTATCTCATTTTATATAGAGAATTTTGGATCCTGATTTGAAAAAGTTTACATTTGGAGGCGGACACAGTGGCATGTGCCTGTGAGCGGCAGCCTAGGAAACTGGGGATCGCGGTTCGAGTCCTGCTCGGGGTAACATAGTGAGACCTAGTTACAAAAAAATAGCTGGGCATGATGGTGTGCACCTGGAATCCCAGCTACCTGGGAAGCTGAGGCTGGGGATTGCTTGAGTCCGTGGTACCCCAGGCAACATGAGCCTGCGGGTCCACGGGCAAAAATAGCGAGACCTAGTCTAAAAAAAAAAGAAAAATTTTACATTTTATTGTGCTTTAGGCTACCAGACCTTGTGCTGAGTTTGACCCTATTTTATGTAAAACCAGCATTTAAGTGTTGTGTGTATGTGTGTGTGTATGTGCATGTAGACAGTTATAAGTATATCTGCCTGCCACCAAGCTTTTCATAAGTTAAAAACAATCCCTTTGTTCTCTCTGCTTTCACATGTGATATAAAGTGATATAAGCTTCAGGGGTGCAGGGAGAGGCCTGGACACAAAACCCACTTTGGTCCCCATCTGAGATGAATACTGTGAGATGACTACTGTGAGAGGGGCACATTCCTCCAACTCATTTTCTGCAAATGAGTTGCCTCAGAGTTGCCTAGATGGACTTAAAATTTAGTTTCAGCTCACATAGTCAGTATCCTGTCATACATATGCTCATGCCAATAGCTTCTCCCGCTTGTATCTTGACCCTCTTTCCTTGTTAGTACACACTGATATACCTCTATATTTACTTCGTCACTTATTCAGTAATATTTATTGAGTGTCTACTATGTGCTGGGTTCTGCTCCAGACACTAGGGACAGCAATGTACAGAACAAACATACATGTTCCCTGGCTTCTGGGAGCTGGCATGCTAGTGGGAACTACTGTCATGGGGGAGAAATCGGGCATCCCAGAGACACAGGGATGAAAGAATTCACCAGAGACAGAGAGGAGAACTGAACAGCTGGATTTAGTGAAATACACTGCTGCCAGAAGCCTCAGGCAAGATGGGAGGAGCCTACTATGCAGAATCAGGGTCCCAAGGCTCTGTTTACACTCTAGACATCATGGGTTGGTCAGGGTAACTAGACTTCAGTGTTTGCTGACTGATGATCCAAATTAGTACAACAGGTCATCAACTCTTTGGATCATTAGCTCTATGTCCATGTTCCCAGGGCATCCTGTCCACTTCCTTTATCCAGTCAAGCTTCCCAAACTTTCCTGTTGGGCCAAGAATGGGGACCTAGTTTTAAAATTTAATAATGGTACCACAAAGACCACTGACAGAAAATATGTTAATATCTTTCAATTGGGAACATCAGGGACAGAAATCGGGCCAGATAGTTTGGATGTTATGTAGACAAGATAGGGGAGGCCAGGACAACCATTCTGAGAAGCCCATTAGGAAGGGACTTCCCAGGGACAGACAGGGGCTTCCTGGAAGTGTCAGGGATTTTTGTCTATTTTGCTCACTTCTCCAGTGCTAAGAACAGTCCAGTACTCCATAAACACTTGCCAAATGAACGGATAGGCCTGGAGAAGGTTTTCCGAAAGTATAAAGCCTTGAGGTGGCAATAGGTAGCTATGCCCAAGGAGCAGCGTGAACTGTGTGGTTGAGTGGGGCTAATGAGAAGTGAGGTCCCAGAGCAGAGCCCAGGTCACAGGTAAGGGGTTTGGTGTTTGTTTTGGGTTTTTTTTGAGACTAGGTCTTGCTATTTTTGCCCATGGACCCGCAGGCTCACGTTGCCTGGGATACCATGAACTCAAGCAATCCCCAGCCTCAGCTTCCCAGGTAGCTGGGATTACAGGTGCGCACCACCACGCCCAGCTATTTTTTTGGAACTAGGTCTTGCTATGTTGCCCCAAGTGGGACTCCAACCGTGATCCCCAGTCTCTGCCGCAGCTTCCTAAGCTACCGCTTACAGGTATGCGCCACCATGCCCGGCCTGGGTAACGGGTTTGTGCTTGGGGTTTTACACTAAGGGGTTTTACAGCATTGCAAACTCAATAGAAGGTTTTAAGGAGGGGCTTTGCCTTTATCTACTGTCCTTTCTCTCTCTTTTTTTTTTTTACATCTTATTTATTTTTTCACCTTTCCAACTCTGTTTTTATTTTGTAATTATCATACAATATTGGTCACATTTGCATGGTTGTATTGTACTCTTTCCCACCCCCCCTCCCCCCACTCTGGTCACTCCAACTCCTCTTGCTACAAGCTGTTGGTCCATGTTTGGCCCACTGGTCTTTTCTTTTTCTGGAACTATGTTCTTTTTTTCCTGGATGCGGACTTGCACTCCTGGACAGCAACAGATGAGGCTGCTCGGATCTCCAGAAGTAGCTGAGGCAGATAGTTAGGCCAACCATGTCTGGAACTTGTTGTAGGGCAGATATGTGGTGCACTTCTCCAGGATTCTTTCTGGTGTCTGTCACCTGTTGCTGGTTCTGTGCTTTTCTCTTTTTAATTATGGTGAAATTTATGTAAAAGTTACCATCTTTTTCAATGGCATTCTGTATACTCACAATATGCTATTGTGATAAAGTTTGAAACTCTTGTCTAGTTCTAGAATGTCTTCATGACCCCAAAAGAAAACCAACCTGGGTCGCCTTTAAGCATTATTCCCACCCCTGACAATCCCCAGACAGCATGCTCTCTGTCTCCAGGGACTGACTCATTGTGGACATATCACCAAAATGGAATCTTCCAGTTAGTGACCTTTTGCATCTGGCTGCTTTTGCCCAGTGTGAATGTTTGAAGTTGGTCCACGTCGCAGCATGGACGAGTGCCTCATTCCTTATGTGGCTGAGCATTCCACATTCAGATGTCTGATGGTGATTTAATTTTCAGATTACTAGGAATAGTTACTCAGGCTGCTATCTTGAAAAAAATAACCATGGTGGGACAAGAGTAGAAACAAAGGCACGTCTGGAAGACTGATGGGGGTACAGAAGAAGAAGATTGGAAGTGTCAGGCAGGCCCCCAGGAGGGAATCCAAGGCTACTGCTAAGCATGGCCTGAAGACAGGTGAACTAGATTCCACCTGCTGGGACACATGGGGAGCAACTTGCTGGGGACGTAAGTGTTCTCTCTGGGCTAGGCCCGTCTGAGATCTGAAACTCAAGTGCAGATATCCTGGTTTCATTTTGTGGCCCTTGTGTGAATTCTTCAGCTCATCCCAAGTTGATAGGTATTTGAGTGATTTCTGGTCGTTGCTAGTATAGACAATGCTACTGTCGGCTGGGCTTTAGATTTCTGGGTGTGTTTGTGAAGGATAAATTCCCAGAAGCAGAAATGCTTGGACAAAGGACATGAATTTTCTTAAGCCTCTAGGGCCCAAATGGCTGTTTGTAAAGGTTCTACCAACTTTCATTCCCACCCAAAGTGCATGGCAGTGTCATATTTCCCACATCCCTGCCAACAGTGGGTATTCTCTGTCTTAAAAAAGAAAAAGCAAAAACACCAATAAACCAGCACTTTGTAATCTGAAAGATCAAAAATAATTTCCTATTTTAACCCAAATGGAATATTAGATGGCGGGTTATTCCTCAAGTGGATGTAACATAATTCAATGGAGCATTTTTTCATACTTAATTGTTTGTTCCTGGGTGTTCGCCTTTGCTCATGCTCATGTAAACAACCACGCTGTGACACACAGGAACTCTGCCTGCTCTGCAGCTCATTAGTTGCCTTTTGGAGGGAAGAGTGACTTGCTGAACAGACCCTTTGCTTTGATTTTAAGTGGTAGATTTCCTTTCCACTTTTTCTTTGGCCTTCTTCTCAGCACTAGTTAAGATTGGCTTTTAGATGTTTAGGCAACCCCCTTTTTTGTAGATGGAGAATTCTTTTGATTTCCCCTGCTTTGACAGGTGGGCCACATGTGCTCAGGTGATAGATGAATCTCAACCTACGAGGTCCCCAGATCCACCCTCAGTTCTCCCAGGGCCGGCTCTGTGATAGGAGCAGCCACATATGGCACTTGGCAGAAACTCCCACTTTGGCTTCCTGAATCAGGGTCATTATGGCAGAAAGAGCCTGTGAAAGCCCCTAAAACTCCCCATTCTTCCCAAGACAGCTATCCCCAAGTAATTCTACATCCTTTGGGGACATTGCAGAGATGAGTGCCGCCATTTAAGGGTTAGAAAAAGCAGGGCAGCAATCTCATACCCATCCAACTGGCCTGTGCAGGAGGCAGGTGGACCTCGGAGAATGACTCAGTTATTGCAGCCATAATCAGGCAGTGACTCCAGATGCCTTTCCTGTCCCAAGTGAAGAGGCTTTCCTGGAGCAAGTTAGCGTGGCTTTGGCTGGGGTAAGCCCCTGGCCTGGCCTCACCTGGGGTGGGCAGGGAACTAGCTGCCAAGCAGGGTCTGGCTTAGAGACGTAGAAAGCCTGTTACTTGAATGTGAGAGTCAGATGGACAGAGTTGCTGAGCAGACGGAGAGCTGCTGAAGCAGCGAACGCTAAAGAAAGCACAGGGGTCAGGAGGCAGCCATGCCCCAAAGCTGAGGGCCCAGGGCAGGAAGTTGGAAAGACCCAAACTTAGAAACTCAGAGCAGGGACCCGAGAGCAGGTGCTGTTTGGCTGGTCCTTGTGATGTTTGGTGGGTTTTATAAGTTGATGTGCCCCTTCATTCCACTGACCAAGCAGTCTTTTTTTTTTTGAAACTAGGTCTTGCTATGTTGCCCGGAGTAGTCCCTATCCTGCAGACTCAAGTGATCCCCAGCCTCAGCATTCCAGGTAGCTGGAATTACAGATCTGCACCACCTGGCTATTTTTTGAGACTAGGTCTTGCTATGTTGCCCAGGGTAGTCTCAAACCCACAGACTCAAGCGATTCCTAGCCTTGGCCTCCCAAGGCTGGGATTAAAGGTGCGCACCACTGTGCCCAGCCCTTGACCAAACAGTCTTAAAGCTTTTCAGGGCTGCAAGAGCAGGGGGCTCCCATCCACACGCAAGCTGATTGAGAGCTCATGGCCCCTGAACCCCATGACGTGGCAGATCAGGATTGTGCACACATTGTGCTGGTGGCCACTGGGGGGCAGGCACCACAGGGCGGCTGGATGCAGACTGATGGGCTTGGAAACAAGCAGATAGCTGCTGTCCTGAGAAACCACTCTTTCCTGGGCCCACCCGGAGGTAGCACACTCACCCATGGAAGGATGTGGTCAGAGAGCTCCTGAGACCCACAGGTTGTCATTTCGGCATTGCTTTGCATCCTACCAGAAGATCAGCCACCCCAGATATTTGGAGGAAGAGAATTTCTTGCTAGGAATAATGTTGTTAGCTAGGTATCCGGGTGAGTAAAGGTTGGGCTCCAAATCTGGGATCAGCCAGCCTGTTCTGATAGTATGTTTGGCTTCAAGAGTGTACAGTCAGGACTTCTCAGCTCTTCGGTTGTCTGGCAGGTGGTTAGGTGATACCTGGAGGACGTGAGGGCTCTCTGGCCAAGATGTCTGCCACCCCATCGATCGTCAGCCAATTACTAGACACATGGGCCCCGCAGCGTCCCAGTGAAATTTGATTATTACAAAGTCGGATGGGCTGGGCTGGGCTGGGGGGAGTGCTCATAGTTTGCCCTCAGAAATCAGGGAGGTGGCAAAGCAGGAGGTTTCATCCCTAGTTCTAAAGGAACAAAGAGAACAGTTGAAACTGCTGGAAACTTCAAGGAAGGGCCCAGACCCTAAAGAGGGGCCACACACTCTTAGGCCACAGTGACCCCAAGGGGTTGGGTGAGGCTGGTGCTGCAGGAATAGCTGCAACCTGGTTTCATCTGCACCAAGAGTGTGTGGATCAGGAGCATCTAGTCCTCTTGCCTGTGGCCTGATGCCTTCCTGTAGCACCCCCTATTGGCAGAACCTGGTAGGGCTCCCATGGCAAAACAGCAGTGTTCTTTGCACAGAGCTGATGCCTGGGGTGTGGAGCTCAGGGCAATCATGGTGCTTTGATGGGCTTTCAGACATTTAGACAGGCCCCCTACTGTCCTATGAGTAGCTCATCGTTTGCATTCTTCCTGATACCCTTCCAGAGACTCAGCAACTGTCAAGGACCCCTTGGAGAGGGAAGTCTTCTCTAAGAAGTAGTCATTTGCTGGGAAATGAAGAGTGAGCTGGAGGAGGTGGGGGTAGTTCGGAAGGTCTGGGAGGAGCCTGGAGGAAATTTTCAGCATTTAAGGATCTGTCTGTCCTCCCTTCCAAATGAAAATCACCCAAATCTGGCCATCTCCTACATCCCCACTGCTGCAGCTCAGCTCCACCCTCAGCATTTTCCTGGAAGAATGTCAGCTGCCTTGACCTTGTGGACTGTACTTAGAGGGGCAGGTCACTTCACCTCACTAATCACACCCACCAGCATGACATCCTCATGAACCCAGCCCCCTTCCACAGCCTGCAAGGCTCCCACACTGCATCCCTCCCCCCTCCCCCCC
>PVHY01012813.1:0-11509 GCA_004024945.1 Uropsilus gracilis | reverse complement strand
AAAGTTGAAACTGTGCTTGGCCAGTGGGGTAGATTCAGAAAATATTTGTTGAGTGGATAAATGAATGAATGTACTGAGTGTCTACAATGTGTGAATACAGAGCAGGATATCATAGATTGGCTTATCAACCATAGATCTATTTCTCACCTTTCTGGAGGCTGGGAAGCCCAAGATCAAATCCAAGTCTCTCTTGAATTTCACTGTCTGTAAAATGGGGCCAGTAGTGGCCCTCAGGAAGCACTGGAGAAGAGTTAACAATAACCTGTATAACGTGCTGTGTAGGGTGAAGCTGCTGGTACGTGGTAAGCGCTTAGTAAGGGTTACCGCTTGGTAGCAGAAGACAGAAGAGGAAACTGAGGCAGGAAAAGGGTTGAGTGGTTAGCCTGCAGCACCCTGACCCCAACCTCAGCTCGTAGCTCTCTCCATACCTGGGGGGATGGTGGATTTTATAAAGCAAGGCCTCTGTGATGAGCTTGTTGGGACACTGGGTGGGGGTGTCAGAAGGTGTGGGCTAGCCCAGTCAGAGAGGCCACAGGAGCCTCTTCCAGCAGCTGCTGCCTGATGTGGGTCCAGGTTCAGGCCCAGGGTGACCCCTGGAGCCAGTCCAAGCTCCGGAGCCCCTACTGTCTCCCTCTCTCAGCCTCTAACATTCTCTTAGGCCCTCTCTTGGTGCGCTTCTCTCTAACTGCTCCTCTGCCTCCCTACCGCTCCCTCCTGCCCTGCCTGGCTTCCCCTCCAGCAGAAGGCAGACCTGGCTGTGGCCGCTTTCACCATCACAGCTGAACGGGAGAAGGTCATCGACTTCTCCAAGCCCTTCATGACACTGGGGATCAGCATTCTCTACCGAGTGCACATGGTATGGTTTCCCTGAGACCTGGGGCCTGGCAGCTGGCAGGAGGGGGCAGGAGCAGAGATGGGGGCTGGGCTGGGATTCCTGGACCCCTGGCTGGGCAGGGACTTGGTGAAGGTGACCCAGTCTTGCTCCCTCTTCCCCCAGGGCCGCAAGCCTGGTTATTTCTCCTTCCTGGACCCCTTCTCCCCTGCCGTGTGGCTCTTCATGCTCCTCGCCTACCTGGCTGTCAGCTGCGTCCTGTTCCTGGCTGCCAGGTGAGCTGCATCTTGGGCCCTACTCCTCAGGACCACACCCTTCTATCCCCTTCAGGGGCTGTTTCTGGGCCCATTTCACCCTGTGGCTCTGCTTTGTCCTTGCTGAGCCTCACCTCTCCCCTGCCCGTTTCTGTCTTTCCTCTGGTGCCCTCCTTTTGCGCCCTGCGTTGGCCGTGCCCACCCCCTACCATTTCTCTCCACAGGCTGAGCCCTTATGAGTGGTATAACCCACACCCCTGCCTGCGGGCACGCCCTCATATCCTGGAGAACCAGTACACGTTGGGCAACAGCCTCTGGTTCCCTGTGGGAGGCTTCATGCAGCAGGGCTCGGAGATCATGCCCAGAGCGCTGTCCACGCGCTGCGTCAGTGGAGTCTGGTGAGAGGCTTTCTGTCTGCCTGGCTGGGGAGGGTGCTGGCCATGTGACCAGCTTTTGGGGAGGCCCAGTTCTGCACACACTGTGTGAGTGTCACCTTGGGTAGACCACTTCCCTCTGCATATCTCAGCCTTCTCATCTGGAAAATGGGGATAAACATGCCATGTCTCAAGCTGAAAGGACTCAGTGAGGCCTTTATAGGGTAGTGATTCTTTCTACAGGAGGGCATGTCTACTGGGGATACTGTCCAGCAGAATTGTCTTGAGTCAGAATTGAGGCTCAGATGGGGACTCCTGTTCCCTCAAAGTCACACCAGGATGTAGACATTGTGCAGGATTTAGTTTGTCCTGAGATAAACTCCAAGAAGCAGACACTGAGAGAGCAGAGTCAGAGAGCAGACACTGACAGCTCATGGTTTCTCTTTGGCCTGCAGTTTAAGAATATTTTGGAATTAGTTGGTGACATTTAAATATTGGGTAAATTCATTCACATGTCCAGATTTCTCACTCTTCTTGAAAATTGAGGTGATGCTTGGCTGGCCTTTCCAACCGGCGTCCCTTGCCTGATCCCTTGGCTTCCGCTGCCTCTTCTACCTTCAGTCCCTCTGGCCTGACTCCAGAAATGTCCTTATTTGCTACCCTATCTTTAAATGGCAGCTAGGCCTGGCTGCAGCTCAGATAGCTCTTTAGAACCACAGAAAGCCCAGGAGAGTATTCAAAACAATGATGGTCTCCTTATGTCAAAGGTTAGAAGCTGAGACCCAGAACAAAGGAACAACTTGCTAAAGAGCTTACACTCTGCTTGAGGCAGGGCCAACCCAACTGGTCTCCCTCCTACAGGCCACTACCGAGTCACTGCCACCTGCCCTAGCCTCCCCTGGAGCTGCCAGAACACAGCCCTGTTACTCACTGAGGCCCCTGGTAAGCTCTCCGGGCATCCCACATATCAGGCCTTCTTTCAGGTGTCTCCAGAGGCAGAGAGCTGAGAATATAGTAGAAAATCGACAGACACTGGGACATCCTATTTAATGCCAAGAATGTTCCTGAAAACGATCATTTCTGATTTGTACCTTGCTCCAGTCAGTGGTGCCAGGACTAACTCCCAGTCATAGGCAATTTGCTTGGTCCATGGACTTTAAAACTTTTGGGTCTTGATTTTTTCATAGACTATTTTGGGATTGGCATCATTTCAAGAGTCACCATAGTTCCTATGAGTGCTGCATCAAATGACATAGATTTAGTGGTTTAAAGCAACAGAATTTATAAACAGAATAAACAAGTTATTGCTTGTAGTTCTGGAGATCAGACCTGGAGTTTTGGTGAAACTCAGGTGTGGTCAGGGCTGGCTCTTCTGAAACTCCATTACCTTGGCCCTGTACCCCTCACTGACCCCTCCACTCAAGCCAGCAACAGATTGGTCTTTCTGACTCCATCCTCCTCCTCCCTCTGCTAAGCACCCTCGTGATCACCTTGGACCCACCAGACACTCTCCCACCTCAAGACCCTTAGCTTAACCACATTTTCAAAGCCCTTATTACCCTGTCAGCAGATAGACTCAAGTTCCAGGGATCTGGCTGTAGACATCTTTGGTTTGGAGAGATTTCGTTTTTTTGGTTTTTTTTTTTTTTTGAGACTAGATCTTGCTATTTTTGCCTGTGGAACCGCAGGCTCTTGTTGCCTGGGGTACCACAGACTCAAGCAATCCCCAGCCTCAACTTCCCAGGTAGCTGGGATGACAGGCACGCACCACCACGACCAGCTATTTTTTTTTGGAACTAGGTCTCGCTACGGCCCCAGGCGGGACTCGAACCACGATCCCTAGCCCCGGCCGCTTCATAAGCTGAAGCTTACAAGCACGAGCCACCGTGCCCGGCCTTGGAGAGCTTTCTTATCCCCACTCCACACCCCCAAGTGACATTTTTTAAACCAATATTTTCATCATGAGGATGTCAGCAGGTGCACATGGTCTGGGCCGCTGAGGTGCCATGACAGAGAACAGAGAGAAGGAAAGGCTCCCTGACATACATCAGGCTGGGTATCCTACATCAGTCCATGCCTAGGGGAGCGAGGAGCATTCTGGGCCAGGAAGCAGTTGCTGGTTGAGGAGGTGTCCAGTCCACTGGGTAGTCACTGCATGTAACAGAGCCACCAAGTCCCCAGGTCAGGTGGCCCCTCCTCTGCAGACATACCCTTCTGCTTGGTCAGGGACCCTCTACTCCAGCTGCCCCTTCCTCAGGCTCTCACCTTGGAGTCCCCCCTATGAGTCCCCTCCTTACTGGAACTTTACACCTGGGCCCACTCTTATCTCCACCCTAAGTCCTCCCACATACCCACTTGTTTAACCCATGCTTGTTAATCTCCAAATGTGATACAGTGACTGGGGAGCAAGTCAGTGGTGGTGGCTGCACCACTTGGGCTCTTGGCTGCCCCCTGAATTCTGTGATCTGGCCAGGACCCTGGGGCCCTCATCTCCAGTGTCTAATGGGCCACAGCTTCCTGCAGCTCAGCCAAGGACTTAGGGGTCAGGAAGGCCCCCCCTTAGTCACTCCTGTGAGGGAGGTTCCTCAACTCCCTCTCCGTACTGGTCCCTTCCAAGTGGGCTCCTGGGCCATCTCTTTAGCCTTTCCTTTGCTGTTGTTTGTGATTAGCTTTTCCTGGCAAGAAAGCTCAGAAACTTCAGATCTGCCCTACAGAAGCTTGGCTTCTCCCCACACCCCCGAACCTCACTTCCCAGGATCATATTCGTGAGGTCCAGTGCGCCTTGTTGGTTGCTGGTCTGATGACTGTGGCCAGCTGTTGAAGTGCAGGTGCTCCTCACTGCACCAACTTTCCTCTGCCTCGTCTGCTCCCATCTCCTTGTGGCCTTGCCATCCTCCCTGTTCCACGCCAGTGAGTTCTCGGTACTGGAGATGGTGAGGCACTTCCACCTAATACTTTGTCTCATCTTCTTTTCTGCACTGATGAAATTCCTACGTGATATATCTATCTATGCAGTTAATTTAAAACAAATAAAGTGCCCTAGTTGCAATACAGAGGAGAGAAAAGGAGGCGATTTACGATAAATTAATATGTCATCAGGACATGTAAATGCTTGGGTTGGGATAAGGCTGGAAGACAATGCAGAAATTGGTGGCAGAACCCACTTAGGATGGATGCTTTTAGAACTGCAAGTAGTAGGACCTTGCAATAGCAGTGTGCCGACACCTGCAATGTGACCTTTGAATTAGTCAGCAAAGTGAGCATTTTGCTCAAATGCAACCACGGGTGGCATGGTGTGAGGCTTTACTAATGCCGCTAGCTCCAGTGTCAGATTTGGTGATTGAAACATTAGGAGGGAGCTGCTGTCAGAGATGTGATTGCCCCAAAGGGCAAATGATTCCTGGCAACAATTCAAATACAGCCGTTGTCCCTCCAGCTAAACAATAAGTGCATATCTGGAAATGTCCATTTCTAGTATAACCTTGCAAAGAATACTTTGGCTTTTACACGTACTGGGTTTTCCCTCTTCAGACTGGGATCCTTCCCGGTGACACCAGGAGCCCCCTTCAGCATTCTGGTCCACCCAACAAAGCACCTTCCTTAGATACCTCTTGGGATGTCCCTCCCCACCCACCCACCACCACCACCAGGGGACCATATGTAGACTCAGGGGCCACGTCATTCACCTGGGGATCCCTCTTTCCGATGCTGATACTTCCCAAGTCCTCATCTCCCGTCCTCACCAGGGTGTCCAACAGGTACCTCCAAACTGGAACTCACATCCTTTCTCCCAAATGAGACCCCCTCTGTCCATGAATGGCCTCATCTCCATTACCCTCCCCCCTTCAAGGTCTCAGGCAGCACTCCAGTGCCAGGCTCTGAGTACTCCTGTCTTGAGTAAATGACAGCGTGAGCCCATGGGAAGGCTTGAAGAGGCTTGATTTCCAGCAACTTTGTCAGGCCCTGGTTCTGTGTCAGGGCTCGGTTTTCTTTTGCAGGAGGTGTATTGTTCATCCTGCTATCCTCCACTCCACCCCCACCCCAGTGCTTAGCACAGCACTGTGCACATGTGCCCAGCAGAGGACAGCTGCTGTTTTCATTCTTGTCTGCTGGAAGAGGGGGTGGACTGGGAAGCATCTTCCTGTCTTCCGGCCCCACAGATGTATTCCATCTGCAGGGCCTCCAGCCACACTCACCTGCCAGGGAGGACAGAGAGCCAGGGTGAGACAAGTGACTGCTCTCAGTCCCATGGCCAGGCCAGTGGGTCCTCTTCTCCCCGTGAGCACTCAGCCGCTGAGATGGAGCATGCACTTGCAGGGCTTTTGCTCGGGGCTAGATACAGCCCTCCCTTAGAATAGTCTACATGGTACTTACCTCACAGGTGAGTCCAAGGTCACACGCTAGGCAGTGGCAAAGCCAGGATTTGGGGATTTTCCAGAGATATTTCTCTTATCAATTTCTGGTTCCATTGTGGTCAGAGAACATTCTCTATAAAGTTTTTATCCTTTTAGATTTCTTGAGATTTGTTCTGTGGTGGAGCATATGGTCTCTCCTGGTAAATGCTTGCAGAGAATGTGTCTGCTGCGGGTGGTGGGTGCAGTGTTCTGCAAGTGGCAATTAGGACTGTAGGTTGAGAGTGTTGTGCAGATCTCCTACGTCCTTACTGATTTTCTGTCTACTTGTTCTATCAATTATTGAGAGAAGGGGGTTGAAATCTCCACCTGTAATTGTGGGAAAATTACATCCAGTTCTCTTTTGGTTCTATCCATTTTTACTTCATGAATTTTGAAGCTCTGTAATTAGGAACAAAAATGTGTCAGAATGTTATACCCTCTTGACGAGTGGACACCTTTGTCATTATATGATGGTCCCTCTTTATTCCTCATAACATTCCGAAGTTAGTTGCTGCTTATATGAATCTAGCCAGCCACCTTTCTTGTGCTTAGTGTTTGCATAGTACAGTTGACCGAGAACAGTACAGGCGTTAAGGGCCCTGACTCCCTTTGCAGCTGAAAATTCATGTATAACTTCAGACTCCTCCAGAACTTAACTTCTGGTGGTCCGCTGTTGACTAGAAATCCTTACTGACAGATAGTTGATAAATACACATGCCATATGTTACATGCATTATACACTATGTTATTACAATAAGCAAGCTGGAGACAAGAAGACGCTATAGGAATGTTCTCAAGAAGAAAAAGCATATATATATATATATTTTTTAATTATTTAAAAAAAATTTTTTTTTTTAGACTAGGTCACGCTATTTTTGCCATGGAACCGCAGGTTCATGTTGCCCGGGGTACCACAGATTCAAGTGATCCCCAGCCTCAGCTTCCCAGGTAGCTGGGATTACAGGCATGTGCCACCATGCCCAGCTATTTTTTTCAGACTAGGTCTCGCTACATGCCCCCAACTGGACTCGAACCACAATCCCTGACCTGGGGTCATGGCTTCCTAGGCTGCCACCTACAGGCATGCGCCACCATGCCCGGCACGAAAAAGCATATTTTTAATACTGAACTGTATTTGTTGATTCACTAAGTCTGTGGCCTCTGAGAAAATCCAAGTGTGAGTGGATCCATACAGTTCAAGCCCTTATGGTTCAAGGATAACTGTATGCCATTTCCTTTTCACTTTCAGCCTACCTGTATCTTTATATTTAAAGTGGGTTTCTTACAGCTGCACTTGGGTCTTGGAACAGGGGTCAGTAAACCTTTCCTGTCTGGGGTCAGGCTGTAGATAGGCCAGCCTTTGCAGACCAGAGGGCTGCTGTCATAGTCACACAACTCTAGTGCGACAATAACCACACACAAACGTAAATGGATGCTCATGGCTGGGTTCCAATAAAACTTTATAGACACTGACACTGGACTTTGCCTTGTCTGTGTACTGGAATATTCCTCTCTTGATTTCTTTTTCAATGTTTTAAATATGTGAAAATCATTCTTATTTTGTGAGCTGTGCAGAAACAGACAAGTCAGAGCAGACCTATGGGCCAGAGCTTGCCAGCCCCTGCTGCAGACACTCGCCTGTAATGTAAAGATGATTGGGATTGGGATTAGCTCTGCCAGCTTGTTGTTGGTTTTATTTGTCCAACTTCCCTTTCCCCATTTATTTCCTACCTTCTTTGGGACTGATCCAGATTTTTAGGACTCCATTTTATATCTACTACTCAGTTAATTATACTTTTGTTTCACTCGTCCTAGTGATGTGCATCTTTATTACAGAACACTCCTAAGAACATTATACTTCTCCACATAATACATGACACTCTTACCACAAATATTTCCTTCTTTCTCTCCACCATTTACGCTGTTGCTATATATGGCACTTGTACATATTGATGAGCCCAACATATATTACAGGGGTGTTGTGTGTATTTGCTTTAAATGGTAAATGTCTTTTAAATTTTTTTTTCAAATGAGGACTATGTCTTTCATATATTTCCGAATATTTCTTTGCTCTTCATTTTTTCATGTATACTGTATTACTAGACAACCAAGTGTCTGTCTAGTAGCATTTTCCTATTACCTGAAGAACTGTCTGGAACATTTCTTGCTGGCAGTTAATTTTTTATATGAAAAAATTGTTTCATACAAAATTTATTTTGTACAAAAGTTGTTTAATCTTTGAAGCATTGTTTTACTAGTTATGGATCTTAGGTTTCCTTTCTTTTGGCCATTGCATTGTCTTCAACCTTGTTACTTTTTGCCAGGAGTCTCCTATCACTCTTACCTTTGAGTCTCTCCCCTCCTTCAAGACACTGTCTTTATCATTAGTTTTTGGCAACTGATTACAATGCTCCTTGATGAACTAGTATGCTTATATGACTTGAAGTTTTAGATCTGCATGTTTATATTAACTTTTCCTGCTACCGCCTTTCTCTCCTCTCTTTCTGACACTCCAGTTACACATGCAGAACCACTTGGCATTATTCTTCAGGCCACTTAACTCTCACTGTCAGTCATTTATTTCCTCTCTATGCTTCATTCTGGAAGGTCATATTACTGTCTTCCAGCCCCTGTTCTTGGCTGTTGGGCCATCTGATCTGTGTACTTTATGTTCATTTTTTTCTTTACATCTCTGAGTGTTCTGAATTTATTTATTTAGAATAGCTGTTCAATACCCTTGTCCCCCACTTCCAGCATCTCTGCCAATTCCTGGGCTGTTTCAATGGATGATTTTTCTCTTGGTATCATGAATTTTGTATTCTTTATATGGTTGATTATATTCCTTTAAAGAATCTTGGACTTTTCCTGGCAGACAGGTAAGTTACTTGTGGACTATTTTCATCCTTTCCTGGCCTGTCTTTAAATTTCCATAGTCTGGTTCTCAGGCTAACTTAACTCTTTGTAATGTGTTGTCCTGGTAGGTCTCCGCTAATGTGTGATGTATCCAGTGAACTCTCTCTACTTTGCTGGAGGCAGCTGAGAAGATTCACTGCTCTGTGTGAGCCCTAGAATTGTTCTCTTTAAACAATTGTTCTTGAATTCTGTATAAGCAATACACGTATTCAGTCAGACACCCAGGGGGACCCCATCCAGATTTCAGGCACCCGCTCTGTGCCTCTCCCTCCTCCCACGTATGCAGTCCCACACATTCCAGCCATCTTGGCTTCCCCAGTCGCTCATCTCTCATCTCTGTCTCAGCGAGACTGCTGGGCTGTTCAGGTTCCCCTCGCTGGCCCACAATCTGTCAGTGAAATCCAGTCAGATAGCCTGGGCTGAGGTGAGGTTCACTTTGTTCCTCTCTACCCATGGATTGGGGACCTGTGATGCCTGCCGTCCTATGTCTTGAAACAGTTTCTAAGTTCTATCCAGTTTCTCATGTTCACAGTAGAAGGGTCTTTTCAAATCATCTTGTCTTCTTGTACCTGAAAGTAGGAGTCTTCCAAAGTCATAGTTAAACCCAGAGAGTCTGACTCCAGAATCCATGTTCCCAGTCTCTCCACTAGTTCGCAGTCACTGAGCCTCCTAGATGTTGGGATCACCGAAGGGTAGCAACACCAATGGGATACACAGCCACGGGGGCAGGGGGGCTGGGGTGACTGTAGCCCGTGGCTCACCCCTCCCACCCCTCAGGTGGGCCTTCACCTTGATCATCATCTCCTCCTACACGGCCAACCTGGCCGCCTTCCTCACCGTGCAGCGCATGGAGGTGCCCGTGGAATCGGCCGATGACCTGGCAGACCAGACCAACATTGAGTACGGCACCATCCACGCTGGCTCCACCATGACCTTCTTCCAGGTGGGGCTTCCGGAGCTGCCCAGGCTTGGTGCTGGGATCCCCACCATGCATAGCAGCTCAAAGCAGTGCTGGGTAGGGCCTACCACATCAGAGCGACTGGCTGTTATAAGAGTTGGGGAGGCTGAGGTCAGAAGACTCTCTCAGGGGTGCTGCTGTATGGCTGGGCTTTCACCTGGGGAGTGGGGGGAGGATGGCAGATAGGGATTATGGATTCAGTCAGTATAGGACAGAACAAGGGGTAGTTAAAGGAGGCTGCTAGCAGAGTCAGGAAAATAAGCCAGCAGAAAGGGTGTGAGGCCCTTCCAGGTTAAAGGAACTTGTCCCTGTGTATTTTGAATGATGGGAAGGAATCAAGAGGAAAATGGGTCTGGCAGAGGGGTTTGGGTGAGAGATGCTGAGGCCCCAATGCGAGGGTAGTTGATTGGACACTGGAAGTGGGGGAGATGGGAATGGTTACTGAGCAGAAGGTTCACCTATGAGCTGAAAGTTCTCTGTGGGGTAGGTGGGGGTAGACCAGTGGTCTGGGGAGAGGAAGAAGGGGTGAACTTGCAGGTCTGAGGTGGGTGCCCAGACCAGTTCCAAGGTCAGAGACCAGAGGAGGGGCCTCAGGCGAGCTGGGAAGAGCAGTGTCCAGACCATCAGTGAAAAAGGCAAAGGGTATGGGTGGAGGGTAATAGCCATTTTTCTGGCCTAGTATACCCCTCTTGGGGCTTGCAAAGGGTATTCCCTGGAAGTTTTCCTCAGGTGTAGAGCAGCAAATGTGGCCCTCTGTGAACTGGCTAGGTGCTGACTTGGAGCTCAGTGTATGTGCCCAGGTTCCATGAAGAAGGCCTGGCCAGTGCTAGGGAGTCAGGGCTGGGGTGGGGGGGGTTTGGCCTTGCTAGACCCAGAGATAGAAGGGAGAGAGTACCTGGAAGATAGATCCTTCTTCCCAGACCCTTGGTGCTTGTCTTTCCTGGGCTGGTAGGTATGGACTGACCTCGACCTAACTGTCTCTCCTGTTTGTCTTTCTGTCTTCTTCTGGTGTCCTATGTTCTCTAGTTGAGAGAGACTTCTGGGGGTGGGGGGGGCAGAGGACAGGGGATGAGGGAAAAACCCTCACCCCACTTCCCTTGTGCTCCCTCTCCCCAGAACTCACGGTACCAAACGTACCAGCGCATGTGGAACTACATGCAGTCAAAGCAGCCCAGTGTGTTCGTCAAGAGCACAGAAGAGGGCATTGCCCGTGTCCTCAACTCCCGCTACGCCTTCCTGCTCGAGTCCACCATGAATGAGTACCACCGGCGCCTCAACTGCAACCTCACCCAGATAGGGGGCCTCCTCGACACCAAGGGCTACGGCATCGGCATGCCGCTGGGTAAGGCAGTAGTGGGGCTGGGGAGTGCACTGGGGACCCCCAGACATCTGAAACAGCCCCAAGAACACCCGAGGACCAGGCCAGGCCCTCTCTGAGGCAGGCCGGGCATGTCGTGCATGTCCTTAGGCAGATGACGTCAACTGCCTGTTTCTGCAGCAATCTCAGTCTGCAAAGTGGGGCCTGGGGACAGTCAGGTCCAGCCCCGCAGGGCTGTTAGGAGAACCAGGGTGACCACACGCACAGCTTGGGTTGTGTGGGCTGGGAGGTTCGCTGCCGTCCCCCACTACCCATGGTCCCCTCCAGGGTAAGGACCTCACCCTTTTTAAAAAAATATTTACCTCATATTTTCTGCACCAGCCCACACTGCCTGCCTGAAAACAGGTGCTCAGGAATGGATGGGTATACTGGATGGATGGATGGATGGATGGATGGATGGATGGAT
>PVHY01012812.1:0-43252 GCA_004024945.1 Uropsilus gracilis | reverse complement strand
CCCGTTGTGTAATTTGGTTTGGTTCTTAGCTTGTTTTGACTGTTCCTCCTGGTCTTTTGGTTGTTTTTCCTATATACCATATATTAGTGAAACCATTTGGTTTCTGTCTTTTTTTTTTTTTATTTGTTTCTGCCAATATGATTTCTTCTAGGTACATAAGGGTTTAACAAAAAAGATCCACAAGGAACTCACACAACCAAGCAAAAACAAAACAAGAAGCCCGGTCAAAAAATGGGAGAACTAAAAAGACACTTCTCTAGAGAAGAAATACAAATGGCCAACAGGCACATGAAAAAATGCTCAACATCTCTGGCAACAAGGGAAATGCAAATCAAAGCCACAACGAACTACCACCTTACACCAGTAAGAATGGCCCACATCAAAACAACAGGCAACAAGTGCTGGCGTGGATGTGGAGAGAAAGGAATACTCTTACATTACTAGTGGGAATGTAAACTGGTCCACCCACTAAGGAAAGTTCTATGAAGGACCCTTAAACTAATGAAAATGGAACTACCATTTGACCCAGCAATTGCTCTTCTGGGAATCTACCCAAAGGAGACCTCAATGTGGGTACAAAGGGACACCTTTACTCAGATGTTTACCGCAGCACAATTTATCATTGCAAGGACATGGAAACAACCCAAATGTCCCAAGACAGATGAATGGATGAAAAAGATGTGATATATATACACAATGGAATATTACTCATCAATTAAAAATTACAAATTTGATGAACTTATGATAACTTTTAAGTCATTTTTAAAGGATTCTTCACATAAAAAGCTATATTCCTAACAATTAACTATTGTTAATTATTGTTATTAACAATAGTTAATTGTTATACTTTTTTGCAATGCTGCTTATAATTAGTTCTTGACTTTAGATACTATGACTTACATTTTTTTCTCTTCAAACAACTATTTTTATCTTCCTTTACCAAATGCAGATTAATGAAGTTTTTAATATAGCTTTTGTGAATAAACTATCTGTAAGTTAACTACAAAGGTCAAAGGTTGCACAAGACTTGTTCTTTCATACTATGAAAAGAGAGACATGGGAATAATTAGATACTAAAAGTCCTTTAAATTTAATTAATTTAAAACTACTATAGCAGCACTTTTGTTTACCAAACTTAGTAATAAAAGACTAACAAATTACAAAGAAAGATGATTTTCTTAATAATGCTTAAAAATGATAATTATCTTTCAAGTATATATTTTTATGAGTTAAAATTATTTAATTAATTATTTAATTAATAATTAAATAAGAATAAGAAAATTATTCTAAGAATAATTTCCCTCAGATTCTAGATTCACAAACTTTTCTTTCTCTTTTGTCATGAAAATTCTGAACACACACTAGGGTTTCTGACTCAGTTACATGGAAACCATGAAAAACAGATTGGTTATTTCAACTTTTTATAAGACCTGTAGTCACAGCATAACTGTCTAAGAGCATGGCAGCTGCAGCAAGGCCTGTAGAAGCCTCAAGTCGACTTAGTTAACTTAGTTCTTCATTATATTGATAGGAACAGATTGGGACTTTTTAACTAACCACCTAATCTCCTATGCAATTTCATTGATTTCCCTTTAAATATTACCACTCATCACTATAACACTCAAACCCAGCTCCCTTCCTTCCCTCATCTGTAGGAAAAGCAGTCCATGATCAACTGCCCCAGTGAGGGACCTATCCATGCCTTGCATGAACCTTCTAAATACACCCTTGGGTGTCCCGATTCAACTGTTTTTGTTGGTTGATTCATACTTGAAATGCTAAAAACTGTCAAGCAGTGTACAGCATCACTGAACTGAATTTACTCCTGAAATATAAGCTTTAGAAATAAGTTCAGATGGCTAAGTTAATTGCCATTATTCAGATTTGCAAGTTGATAAAACACACACACACATACACATATATGACATAGGTAAATAATTTTGGATTTCTCCATAAATTCAAATGCTTATGAAATAAACACTACAAGGTCCTGACACTACAGGATTATCTATAAAATAGATGATGGATTAAAGAATGTTGATATGCTTTGCTACCATGTAAAAGAGAGTCACAATAAAAGCAACCTTGCGAAACCATTTCATGTGATTATCTACAATCACAAATAACCTAAAAATGGTATTAAACCAGTTTTGGTGATACAGTTTTGAGGCTATTAGTAAGATGTTCCAATGCTTGTTCAATCTGCCATCATTGTAATCCTAGCAAGACTGCAAAGGTAGAACATGGACAATCAAAGACTTGAGGGTCCTTTGAACTTCTTTAGAGGTAAATGAGTATGACTGATTATTATTTATTCACAGAGTGTGTTAAGGTGTTTCTTTGACTCTGACTGCAGTGGTAAGACAAAAAAAAAAAAAAAGAAAAAAGAAAAAAATAGAAAAAAAAAAGAAAGCACTTAACTTTATAATCCCACCTGTTAGCTCAGTAACAGAGCACATGTTTTACTCATATGGTCATTAAAGAACTATAAATTTTACCTTTCACTTAGAAATGCCATGGTCCTTATCCACAAACATCAAGAAAAAGAACAAGAATTAATCAAACTTAATTTAAAATTTAATTTAAGACCCTCAAATTTTTCATGGCTAAGTATTTCCATTGGCCTTAGTGACAAGAAGATCAATCTCTAGAACCCATACTTTATCAGTAACAGGTGATTTCATGCACTTGGGTACTTCCAATTCTTGGTTTTATGTCATTGAAATCTAATGTGACTACTTCCAAAAGTTGTATTTCCAAAATATACAGTAAAACAGCATTTGTGTGATATGAAACCAAGAAAGTTGGTTTTTTGTAAAAGATATCAGAGAAAATTTTCTCTTAAATCTCAATGAAAAGAACCTTATTCATTATTGTTAACAACTAAAACAACACTAAAACTCCAGTGTTTCAATATTTGAATTTATGTTTTCCATCCCAAAAGATTTACATAACTTCTCTCTAATTACTGGAAATTCACTCCTTTGGAGACCTCAAGCTGAAGATGAAGTTTCTAGAAATTTTCTAGAAACTACTAATTTGTATAAATGGACAGCTTCTTCCCCAAACAGCACAACAAATTACTGATGGCTAAAGTAGAGAGCTTACATACAAGACAGAACAAGATTAATTTTCTCATTTTTAACACCTCTGTTCTTTCCCTTTACTGCCAGTCTCACCCATTACTATGTTTTGGCTGTCCTCCATTAGCTTCATCTTGTGACCCATTATGGTCTTCTGCTATCTAAGAACAAACACAATCTTCTAGAATATTTGTCTTAGACTGTAGCAACCCATCTAAATTTAAGTGGTTCTGACAACATTTCATAACATTTAAAAAACACTTTGAAAGGTAAGTTTTATTCTTTATATCTTTCTTCATTTTTAAGTTCCCTTCATATAACCTAGTCCTAACTTCTGTTTTATATAAATTATATACTGATCTCTCTCCCCTTACCCCCGCCAATAACTCTTCCTTTGACCCTTAAACACTATCAACAAAACCTAACCCTTGGTTCTTGGGGACCAATAAATATGGTTTAGTTCCTTCAGAGACAGTCCAGTCTGCTTTGTAGGACCTGTTGTACTCCACTAGAGGAATCTAGTGACTTCTAAAACTGCATGAACTTAAGTAAAGGAACAGGTTGATTCTTGTTGTGATTGATAATTCTTACATTGCCAATACTAATATAATCCCACTAGCACATTTAGTGGACATCACACTTACAGCAAATCTGCCACATATTAACATAATCTCATATGTTTAAGGCTGCCACCCCTCCAATGGATCAGGTTTCTCTGAAGAGAATACACAGAAACCTCTGAAAGAGACAAGCAAGCATGGGCTATCAAGGAGAACTTCCAAGATGATACTTGACCCCCTGGCCATCACATGTGCAAGCAATAGCTACCAGATTTGGGATAATGCAACAAGAAAAGATCATACAAAACTTTTCTCTGACACTGACACAAGTCATAAATTACACAAAGGTTGCTCTGAGAGCTAATCAAGATTCTCTCTTGATCTAACTCTAGCCAGATTCCTCTGAGTCTTTATTTGATGAAGTCCCCAGCGTGGGCTATAGAAGACTAACATAGTATCTAACAACCCAGATCTCACATGGTCATGACTGCCTCTTCATATACATCATGAGATAACTCAAGGCTGGCAAAAGAATTTATTGTTCATTCCAGCCAACGGCTGGATAAGATACCCTGCCTCCCAGCCTCTGTGGGATCTAGGATATGAGACTCTATAAGCACCAGTTAGCAGATACAGAGGTGTTTTCCATGGATCTAGTCTCCCTTCCTGATTTTTGCAATTTTTCATTTCCCTGACTTTACTGAGCTCCTGTTCAACTGTTCCCTTGATCTGCATGGATGGAAATTGAGTTCACTTCATGCTGGACTCTCCTGTCACAATAGCATGTTACTGATTAAAATCTGTCCTTACCAGTTTAATTAGTGTCTGTCTTTTTTATCTTTGACCAAGCTTTGGTTTAAATGTAAATTTGATATGTGGAGTTGCCAGGGACAATCATATCATCCCTAATTTCTTCTTAGGTAGCCAAAGAGAACTTTATGCAGAAACAAACACTTCTTGCTATAACTGAATAAATACAGAACAGCCCCTGATGGCAGGAGGAAAGGAAGGAATTGTGCTCTCTATGTTTAGAAAAGTACGGGTGGATTTGGGGGACAGTTTCTTGATCTGGGTGTGATTGTCTGGGTCTCTGTTTTCCAGTCCGTTATATGAACTATTAGCCATTTTTGTTTCTGCCAAGTCCTGCTTACTTAAAAATTAACTCCAAATTACCTAGCACAAGCACAAATCCTGTAAAAATTCCTTTGCAATGTCTTCTTTATGAGACATTTTACTTTGGTAGCATACGCATTCTTCCTTGATATAAATCAATAAACCCAGCTCTGTTCAACTGCAGGCATGTTCCTTTGACTAGAATACATTCACTCTGAGAATCCACATAATGACCCAAAGAATTTCAGAGGCTGGTAAAACATTAAATTAACCCACCCAAAGTGATAGTTGCAAATATATTTTACATGTAACAAGGATGTTTTTCAATTCTTCTCCAAATACCTATGTGGAGATACAATTCAGAAAACATGATTAGCATGCAAATGATGTACACTAAGAACTTTTTCCTTTAGTTTAATATTTCCCAAAATATCTTCCACAGCATATAATTCCACTGAGAGACTCTGTAAAAGAAAATACTCACTATGTTCCTATCAGCCTGAAGAACACAGCAAGCTCTAATATCTGCTTCTTAGAGATTCAGAATGCACATTAAAGGCTCATAGGCTCCTCATGGAGGTAAAAAAGGCTGACAAATTTACTTCCCCTTTTTTGATTCTGAAAACATTATTTACATATGAATACATTCTAATATCCCACGGGACTATCATTTCATAAAATCTTGCCTATGAAATGCTAATGCTATTATATAATTTAAGGTTTTGATAAAAAGAGAATCTCCACTTAATAGGTCTGATCAACTACCAAGCATTTATGTATTTGGAGTCAGGGAGATCAAAGTAGTTTAGGTTAAATTAGTATTCCTGAGAATTCATTGCTTCATTGATAAGTTGGAGAGTGTATTATTTTACAGGATTGCCTTTCTACAACATACTACAAAGTGGGAGACTTAAAACAGCAGAAGTTTACTTTCTTACAGTTCTAGAGGTTAGGAGTGTGAGATCAAGGTGTCAACAGGGCCTTACTTCTGTCAAAGGCAGCAGGGAAGCATTCTTCCTAACCTTGTCCAGCTACCAGTGGCCACTAGCAATCCTTGGTGTTCCTCAGCTTGTAGATGCATCACTCCAGTCTCTTAACTCCAAGGCTCCAATGGTATTTTCCTTCTTTGACTCCCGATCACCCTCCCATCACATGTTTTATGTCTGTTTCCTTCTAATAAGATCAACCAGTCAATTGGGCTTAGGGCTCATCCAATATGCCGCCATCTTAACTATAATTGCAAAAATCCTATTTCTAAGCAAGGATCTGGGATTATATTGGGGAGGACATAAAATTCAATTCATAAGGATATGTAGCTTCTATTTAATAAACTTGTAAGGATTAAATGAAAGACAGAATGTATACTTGACCCTGGTTAGGTGCCCCCTAGTTGCTCCTCTATCCTGAAAGAATGTAGACAGCATCTGTCATCACAATGATAGCATGATGAACTGGTGACCTCAGTTCTCATATTCATATGAAGTATGAAAGTAGGTTCTTGATGTTTGTTAGACAGGTATACTCTACAAAAACACTTCTTCTAGATTCTTCTTACATATTTGTGTTGAAAATCTCTTAAAACAATTCTAATCCTTTGTTTAGAGTCTATTCCTATAATGGGAAACCTTCTGATTCCATCTATTTAGACTTTTCTGGAAGAGTGGATTGTGGATCATGAAATGAAAGATTCCAGAAAAGGGAAAGTAGAATACCCCTTAAGTATAAATATACAAATCAGAATTATGGGTTAAAAAAATAGTCCCCTATGAGTCTGATTTGTGTAAATTAATTCTTGAGACCTAAGAGTTTACTAACAAAATAAAATTTCTCTTATTAAGAGCTGAGGGCGACCTCCTGGTTCTAAGAAGGACTTTCATTCTGTTTACATGAATAATAGTTTTTTTCAGTTTGACCTGTCTCAACAGCAAGTCTGTGGTTCCTAGCATGAGTCATGGGGAGAATGGTAGGATCATTAGCTGGAGAAAGAAGCATGTATTCTAGAATTCAGAAGAAATGTCAAGATTGAGAGATGGCTCAGAAAAATAACTATACAGAAACCGAAAGTCTCATAAACCTGCCTTAGGAAAGGGAGGACAGCAAAATGAGAAATTTAGAGATAGTGAACTAATTTAATCATTTAGAAAATTAATGTTTCCATTGATTCAGAGGCCAAGACATGAGGATCACACCCAGGGAAGCAAGCACAAACTAGGTCTAATTAATAAACATGGAATTGAAATTAGATGTCACAACTACAATTCTGAGAAGACAGAGCACTCAAAGCAGAGTTAACACAGAAGAGCCTAGGGGTTAAGGAGACAAGATGAGGAACTAAAACTGGCAGGTCATCAGCCAGAGGGATTCTCTTGGGATGGTTCTCCTGTGAATGGTCTATTTTGAAAAGCACAGAGTCTGGCTCTTCTGATCACACAAAACCTACTTAAGATCTTAGGATCCTGACTGGAATCAGGATTCTGAAAATCCTAGGGAAAACTTATATCTAACAAGCCCTGAAAGTATTTGAAAACATCAAATTGATTTGAAAACAATCAATTCTTTAAACAGTTAAACCAAGAAAACCACTTCTCTCATCTCTGGATCAACAGGGCTGTTTATGGCCATGAGAAGGCAGCCTGAGGGCTGGGCTTAGCCCTGCACCTTCTCCTAGGGTGTAGCACCCCTTCAGGAACACTGTCAGCTGTAGGTATTGGAGACAACCCGTCTCATAGGCATGGAACCCAGCAGCTATGATCACGGACAAGAGGTTATCAGAACAAAGGGTGGTAACAGATAGCACAGAAGGAGTTGAGGGGTATGGGGACTAGGACAGGGAGAACCTGAACAACTGGAGAAGAGGGCAGAACTCCCAGGGAAGCCAGCCTACGAGCAGCAGGGCTCTGTTACTGCCAGGCTGTGGCGCAAGGAGATGACTTTGGATCTGAGAGGAGGCAGAGTCAGTGGTGGAAGGTCCTGATTTGGAGAGCCCAAGTGCTGGACAAAGTTTTATACACAGAGATTCGAACCATGGATACTAAGACAGGGATTCATTTCCCCTAATGAGTGGGGACCAGATTGCTGATTAAGACAGAAATACAATTTTAGAGATGAGGCACAGGATTAGGATTTAAGCCACTCCACAAATCACACTGAGCCCTTGCCTTGCTTTGATTCTTCGCTGAGTTTGGATTGGTTCTGGGTCCCAAAGGGGGCCAGAGGGGAAAGGGAGCAGCTGATGGTTGTCAGGAGCTACAGGGAGAGGTAACTACAGAAACTAGTACTTTGATTCCAAAAGCATCTTAATCCCTAGAAATCTAACCAAAGAAAATACACACACTGTATCGAAGCCTCATTTAGCTAACAGCCACAGTTTGAAAGCTGGGTCAGCTCTGATCCAGAATTCCATTTAGCTCAACATTTTATCTTGAAAAACCTTTAAAACATTTTGATTGCTCTTTACTGCTCATATAAAATACATTGGCTACCCCATGCCACAACCTTTCATTAGACTGTTAAAAAAAAAAAAGAAAAGAAAAAAATTGCCCGTTACATGTGGCTGTAAGAAGCAACCAGACCAATTAAGTATGCCACAGGAAGTGGAAAAATGATGAAGAGGTAAATCTAGGGAAGTTAGGAAATAAGTTGACAGCATAATGTCTGCCTCAAAGAAAAGAGGAAAAGGGAGGTGCATATTGGCTTCCTGTGCTGAAAGGGGTGAGGGGGGAGGAGGGTTGGGACAAAGAAATAATTAAGACTTTGTTTCCTGCAGCTTTACTGGAAATAAGACAACAAAGAACAAACAGCGGGCAGAAATTTTGTATTTGTTAAGAAGAAAATCTAGGTGCTTCATGACCAGTTAAAATCTGATAAAGAGTTGATGTTGATATCTAGAATGTCTTCATGACATTCTAGCTGCAAAGCTGCAAAGTCCAAAACCTCACAGAAGTTAATTTCACTTACACTTAGAGAAAAAATTATGTCTTTATGCATCATGAGGTTTTGTTACCCGTACCTCTTCCCAACCACCACTGACAAGATACCACAGATACGTGACAGGGCATCTTCAGCTCTTAGCAGGACCGGCAGCCTGCCCTCAGAACCTAGAGACATCAGTTCTCCACACATGAGCAAAAGTGAACTGGAGGAGGAAGTTAGGAAATGGCTACAGGCAGTTAGTCAGTACCATTCTTCTGGCCACTGCTCTTAGACCTTCTAATTCCCACATTGAAGATCCTTCTGATAAAGTGATATCAGGGCCCTTTGCTATCTGACCTTATCAGGCAGTCTCTCTCAGCCTTTACTTTAAGTCATTCAGTCTTAGACACACATGCCCAAAGTCTCTAAAAAAGTGCAGTTCTGTCCACCCAGCTCCTCTAGCCACACATGGCCGAGCATTCCACAGAAGAGGTGGCTAGCCTGCACGGGGTTTACTGTTGGAAGACACTGCAAAGTTCCTTGTGTGTATTCACTGGATTAATCCTCAGTGAGTCCTAGATGCCCTAAAGCAATCATTTTATAAATGAGAAAAACCAAAGTCCAGATACATGGAGTAGCTCAGGTGCTCAAGTTAACTTATCAGTGAGCACTAGAAAGGTATTTGAGCACAGCTCTTGGTCACAGTGCCATCCTGTCTGCCTGCCACATCTGCTAGGCACTTCATATACAATCTCTGGCCCAAAGGAACCTCTGAAAAGTTAATAGACAAAGCTCTATTACAGTGAGATGCTAACAGACATCTTAAGGTTAGAAGGGGTCTCAAAATGAAAGATAAAGAGAGCAGAAGACACTGTGAAGTGTCTCCAGACTGCTTGGGGTCTCCAGACTGCTTGGAGAAGGAGAGAGCACCCTAAGGCACCAGGGGAAAATGCTGGATAAGGAGGCGGGTCAGGGAAGCAGAGTATATAAAGACCAGTGGCTGAGGGCACATGGCATGACTGGGGAACTACAATGAACATAGTCTAGTTGAGCATGATGGGAGGATCGTGTAAGCGGAAGGTGGTTTGACAGTGACCATCCATGATAGGATGTTAAGCAACCAGAGTCTTGAAGCAGATTTGCATGTTAGAGGTATCTTCATGGCAGCAGGAGGAAGAGAGTTTAAGAGTACAGTTCAGGTTTAGAAACATCAGTCAGGATGCTCTTGGGATGGTCTAGAACAGGGAGGGTGGGCCTGTCTGGATGGAGAAATAAAAAGAATTGTGATTGCCTGGAGTTGTGGGTAGGCTCATTACAAAAAGTTAGGGAAAGGGGGATATCAAGGATCTTCTATGGGGGAAAAAAGATATCTTGCATTATAAGAGGGACAATAAAAGGAAGATTCTGTCTTGGGTAGAAATGGGTTAAATATGGGGCATTTAGAATTTGGGGTACCTATGAGACTAATGCCCCGTTGTAGTCTAGGGCAAAGAGGTGAGCCTGATGAATGCAGATTTCAATGGTCTCCTTGATGGTAACTGCAAGGGGAGTTAGTGAACTCCTGCAGAGCAGAGAGGGTAAAATTTCAAAAACAACCTCAGGGATATCAACAACAAAGGGACAGACAGAGAAAACAGGAGCCTGGAAAGATAACAGAGAAAGAGTGGCTAAAAAGACAAGATATTACAGAGAGAGATCATTTCAAAGTCATCTCCTAAAAGGGAGAGGTTCTCTGTTCCCTCCTTCACCCAATGAAGAGAGGAACTGATCAGGAATGTAAAGAAGATGGAGGGTATGGAAGAAGACTTGGAGGAGACTGGGGAACAGACACATGTGAAGAAGCCAGGCTTGCATCTCAGCTTTGGACTTGTACCAGGAACTTGGGGGACACAGAAGAACACACATAGAAGGACATGTAGAGACACTTGGAAGAGACCTGGATGAGAGACCCTTAGAGAGGCAACTTTCATCTTGATTTGTACTCTGATTTTACTCTTTTCATCACAGACTCATTTGACCTCCTTTGCTCCTTGCCTAAGGTTCCCTGCCAAAAATATTAGATTTGTGACAAGTTGTTGGGCATCGGTGGCCCTGCTTTGGGGCAACCCTGTTTGGCTGGGTATTACCCACAAAGAGGTGGGTAACATTGGATGGAAAACTACTATCCTTTCTTCTCATCTGTGTCTATGCACACTATTGATTAGCATTCTTTTACACTGAGTGTACGCTTTGTCTTCATGGGGTGGATGGCAGAACCTCTCTAGAATATACAGGTTTCAGGCCCCAGGGCACCCCTTGGTCTACATGCCAGCAAAGAGATGAGTCAAGAAGACCATGTCAAGGAAGGCAGCTTTAAAGACAAGGGTATAGTCAGTGGGAATGGAAAGTCATGCCTTGGCCCACTGGTTAGAGGTTGCAACTTGCAGAGCTGCAGTGAAGTCCTTGGTGTTAAATAACAGCCATGGCTTTGGATTCCTCAGAGGAGGAAAGTCCCCAGTTGGCTTTTCTGTATTGTAGAGATTTCCAACAGTCTCCAGCCTGGAGGAACTTCTCAGAGTTCTGGAGCCTGCTAGCTAACTGATCCTGCAGGAAGACTGAAGTGTCCATCCCTTCTGACTCTGTGTTTATTGTCTCAGTTTTGTCCTCTGGCTTAGGACTGTGCTTTGGGAAGCTCACAAGAACTTGTCCTCCTGGGTCCCAGCCAAACTACGCCTGATTTGCCATGGTGCGCAGCAGATAAAAGATTTGGTGTGCTGCTCATGGGATTTTCATGGGTTCCTGGAGTGACCTGAAGGCCTGAGAAACAGTCTTTTGAACTGTCCAGTTTTCCATCAGGGAAGTGATTCCATGCAGGAAGGGTGGGAAGGTTTTAAGAAGCAATTGTCGCTACCGGCAGGGAATGCCCACAGGGACCAATAGCACTCAAAAGTTCTCCCCGTAATTGTCTAATGGAGTTGTCTCTTTTTAAAACTTTCTAACTCCATATTTCATCATCAATTCATCAGGAATCCATGAGAATGAGACCTGTATGAAGAAGGATAGTGGTGATAAGCGCACTTCTCTGACCTGCCTTTGCTCAAATTCTAGAATATTCAGAGAAAGCTCAAAAACCCTTAAAATAAGTTCTGAATTTTAACATCTTGGTCTCCAGTTTTAGGACATGCCCTATGGTGTGAAGTTTTCTACTAGAACACTTTCTTTTAGTCTCAGTACTAGGGTTGTCAACTTGCTTGGTGATTTCTCCCAGGGCCAGCGTTTCCAGGACTCCAGACACATGGACCCACCCTGCTGAGTCTTTTTGACTGTGAGGCCCAGTTTGGGGGCAGGTTGGACATGCTGGATAGCCTCGTTGTGACCTTCCTCCTCTAAATGCAGACCTCCTGAGACCACAGGATGCGTACCCACAGGGCATCATCATGCCACCACAGGGGCACATGGGCAGAGGGAGGAGGTGCCTGGGAAGATGTGTATTATTCAGCTACCATTCAGGCAGAGATATCTCCAAATCCACAATTGGGAAAGTACTGGTGTGGCCAAAATGTCAGACCCTGTAAGTATCAGCATTGGACTGTGGGTTTAGCATCATATTCGTCCTTTCCCCCCAATTCTTTGCTGACAAGTTTTCAGCCTCTGCTTGGTTTACCAGTTTTACATTCTCCTCCAAAGTTCCTTCTTTCCCTTTCTTAAAATTGAAGTACCATTGACAGATCACATAATACTCGTTGCAAGTACACAATATTAGTGTACATTTTGGAATGACCACAGTAAGTCTACCTGACAGAGTTAGAATTTTTTCCCGGTGATGAAGACTGTTAAGATCTATTCCTTTATAACTAATTTTCTCAATAATTTTCCCATTCAAAAAGATGACTATGAACCAAGGGGCTAGACCCCAGTCTCCACCTGGTTCCCTTGTAAAGGCGGGCCAACTATACCACTGGAGGCTCTGCCTTCCCTTTGCAGCCACCACCAGAATGGGGGGAACTTCCAGGTATGTGGGCCAATGGGACAGGAGAGGGGGTGTCGGAGGGGTCAGCCCCTCTGGTTTTCTCCAAATCTTGTCAATCCTCACCAGGAACAATAACATCATTAATTCAATGCAGATACACATGAAGATGAAGGTGAGTAGAAAGAACTAAGGTCCAGGACAAACAAACATGTCAGATCCAGGGGACACAGGGCTGTGACACCAACTACAGTGACAAACTCAGAAATACACCCAGGAATTTCCACAAATAGGAATGGAATTTCCGGTTCAGAGGCGCCATCAGTGTGAGCTAGGCCCCCTCCCAATTTCACAGGAAGGGAAGAGGAAGGCAACAGAGATGGGGCAGCGGCCCCACTATGAGCCTGATCATCCATCTGCCAGTGCCAATCCCGATCAAGAACTTTTCCTATAGATATTGGCTGGGAGAAACGCTCCCAATGCCAGAGACTGAACCATAAAGCAAAGAAGAAACAAAATGTGACAGAAACTGGGTTGGAGAAGATGACCAGTAAAAAGGAGGAGGTACTGAAAGGATACAAACATGCTTGAACTGGCTACCTGCAATGAAGATACACTTGGAATACTAAGCGCAGGCCACTATGTCCCAGGGAACCATGTCTACACAGAGCAAAAGGATATTGCTCCAGGAAAGAAAAGGAAGAATTCACTGAGCTAAAAATTGTCTAGTAACTGGCAGTGAAAGAAGTGATGTAGTCACCAGAGAGGGGAACAAGGGAAGGGCAGGGGGGAGGAACACCCAAAAGACAAGAAAAAAAGAAATGTAAAAAAATCTCTAGGGATGTAGCAAGAACTGAACTTTATATGAGATTCGAATTTACATCTGTGAGGGGGCCTGTATCTGCCTCCAAGATCTTTATCCCTGATACCTTTTTCCTACCTTCCCCTTGGGGTCTATGTTTTACCATCTCAATTTTGTCCTCTGGTTAGGACTCCACATTGGGAGGTGGCAAAGCTCACAATATCTCTGCTAAATCCTATTTTTTCATTATATCATATTCTCCAAATACTGTCCTATATTCTACATTTATCCTAAACACTAATATGCAGCCACCACAATAAACAAACACATTCAACAACACAAAGGAAACAACATATAGGAAGAGCTTAAGTTCCTTAGAAATGAATTCTTTTTTTAAGCATTATTCTACTAAATGTTGTCTTCTCTCTATCTGTTTTCTTAGTTCTCCTCTGTCATTATATGAGCTTATAACTCTGATTATTATGGACTTAACTTTCTAAAAATACCTCAATAATTTTTTGTTAATTTTTATTGCAGTTCATGAGTATTTAAGGAAGACTGAACACATACATTATTAACCCAGTTTCTGACATATGTAAAATCACAGAAGGGTTTTGCATTTGAATCTCTGATTCCCAAATCATCTGATTTCAATGACAGAAGAAGAAAAGATTGACCAGTGTTAACTCAGATGTCACTGTCCTATTCTTCCAATAATTTCCTATGATTTTGTCAGCATTAGGACTCTCCGTGCTCACAGTCACAGCTACTACATGTCATCACTCTCAAGTTCAGTTACTCAAAATCAAACATCTTATCTTTTCCTTTCTTCCTACTTTGGTATTCCATAGTCCCTATTAAATTCACATCTTAGAAATAAATTATTTGCAAAGGTAATGTCTTAAATATTATGTTTCCTGGAATGTCATAGAGGCATTAAGATGCATATTATGGGAACATTTTGGGAACCACATCTTAGCCAGAGCTCTTGTTACCTGTGTGAGTATAACAAACACCAACCTCTCTGAGATGGTGAGTAGATCCGGGAGGTGACAATGGTGAAAGCTTCCAATTCAGCTGCCCTGAGCCTGGTAAGTTGTACATTTAATGCATTATTATTATTTTAGTTCAACCCTGTCTGCTGCGGAGGGAAGAAAAGTCGAAGCACTTCATTGTATTCAGGAATAGGTCACCTGTATATACAATAAGAAACAAACAGGTAAGGAGACTGTTTCAACACGTCTGAAAAAACTAAAAACCTGAGTGATTGCCCAGGACAGTGCTCTAGGCAACTGCCAGTCACAAGGCAGACAGAGGGTATCTGCAGTCTCAAGAGAAAAAGCAGACCACAGGCTCTCTAGCTCCCAGTTGGTCCAGCTGTCTGGCCTCCTCCCCAACCCTCCTTCCCTCCTAGGCACCAGCTCAGGGCTGTCAAAGTGTGGCTGATGTCTGTCATCTGGACAACAGACAGTTCCCTGAATGGCTCACTGCTTCCACTCTTGCTGCTCTAAATCCGTTCTCCACATGGCAGTCAGTGACATTTCCAAAACACATACCTCACCACTTACTCATCTCAACACCTCTCATCGCTTCAAAATAATGTTTGACTCCAGGTTCTTCACAAGATGGATCTTGTCATCCAGCATCTTTTCTCCCCTACTAGTCCTCTTAGTACAATCCACTCCTGCCTCCTGCCCTAAACATGACAGACTCTCACATCTATTCACTCTGAGCTCCAGCTCACTCTCCAGGTGGTATCTATTGCATACTCAGGCTTCTTTCTAGACATCACTTCTTCCACAAAAAGCCTTCTCCATCCTCTCCAGGTTTGGCTAGCTGCTATTCTGGGTGCCTCTGCAGCCTTGTGCATACCTTGGCTCCCCACTCTCACCCCACGGAGCAGCACCAGCTGCCATGTCACTCCACCCTCAGGGCTATTGCTCAGTGGAGGCACAGATGGAGTTTCACTTTTCTAATTCTGTCTCCTTAGGCCCAGCACAGCATGTGATATACAGATATGTGCAAATACATGACCAAACAATGAGGAGTGAAGTTATTATCTCAGTCTCTCGTTTCATGTCTTATGATGTGTTCTATTTGAGGAGGGTAGAGTCTTAATTTTTGGGCAACAAAATATTAGTGCATTTTTCCTCATAAACTTCATGTCTCTGAAATTCAGATCAAAGGTCTGAGGGTAAGAATACAGGTTTAGTGGCATGGGGCAGGGGGATAGTCACCAAAGGGAATCCAGGGGTGCTCTGTCCTAAATGATGTAGGAAGTAACACTATTTATGTCTCTGAAGGTTGCGATTGTCTTTATGAATCTGGATTAAGAATAGATCCATGTCTGCTACAACTAACAAGGGAAACTACCTTAACATCTCTTAGAAAACTTACAAGACAAAAAATGTTGTTAAGATAAGAATCAAACTGAAACAAACCAATTTACTTTAAGAAATCTGAAATACATCTGAGTACTCTAGATGATTGTTTTCTATACAAGGTAAAATGCTCTCTACTGCCCCAGAGAGGGACATTGAAAGAGAAAATATTCTTAATTTTTCTTCATGATAAAAAATAATTGTTTTTATAATGTACAATGTTTATTATAATATACATTTTATAATGTACAATAGTAGTAACCATGATGAACTGGACCCTTTTAAATTCTTCCAGTTGAATTAGTCTTTAAACTTTCTGAGCAGTTAAGCTCCCCTCCCTCCTTTTTCCTATGACTTTCTTCTTCCTCCTTGTCTTCCCTCAGATAGCTTCCCTGCTTCTTTTAAACCTCTCCTGGGAATACAACATTGTCAAATTTCCATTCCTGACCTGGGCTCTTCATAAAAACCCTTTCAAGTTTGGAATTATTTGGCTCCAACCATCAATCCATTACTCTCTCTGTCAAAGGATTAGACCACACTCCCAACTAGTCATCAGTACAATAGCAAAACATTTCCTTTAAATATTGTGAAAGATACAAAAGGATAACAGGCTTGACAGAAATAAGTATAGACTATCACTGAAGTCCACATTCAGTTAAAAATTTATTTCACTTTCTTATTTGTTCTTAATGAAGCCCCTGTATTAGGTTTTTTGCAAAAATTCCATTCTCAGCTTTCATCCAGTAGAAGGGTGAGATCCAAACACAAATAACTCTGTATAAAGAAGGCAATAGGCAGTCTTCCCAAAAAAAGCAGTTAGAGTCCTGGGCAGGAGGGTAAGAAGTTTCCCATAGATGAGATTTTAGCGAAGTTGAGCAACCCAGGCAAAATGTTGGCCTATGCATTATCCATCTTGGTTATGCTTGAATCAGAGCTCACAGGGTAACTGCACAATCCCTCACTAGGTTTTTACTTTTCACGCTTAGCCTTGGAATACTAGCATGCCTTGGCTGTCTGGTGTGCAAGATAAACTTAGAAAAGCAAGAGGAACAGCATGATTAACTTGGTGCCTGACATTTAGGAAACTTTTAGCTGATGTTAACTAATAATATTTGTGAGAATAATGTATAAGACTCAGAGAATTAAGTAGGTTTCTGATTTGGGCCAAATGAGAGGACTTGGGACCATTTCATCTACAGAAAAATCAAGCACAAAGACATAAACAATTCTATTTAATTGACCTTGCATTTTTATTATGCATATTTGTGGTTAAAAAAAAAGATAATGTAAGCTGAAATAAACCTAAATTACAAACATCACCACCAACCAGACAAGTCTAAATTTTTCTGAATGTTTCCTTTTATCTTTCTTTAAATAAGTGTTTTAAACAAAAAACGAGTTCATACAGCAATGTTACTTGTACCCTACTTTCTTACTGCTGTACCAAATCACCTATATGTGTCAATTAATATACATCAATGTCATCAGAAGCACTGGCTCTGATGCCAAAGAAGTAAATATATAATAAGCACACACTCTTGAAAACTCCCTCATTGTGTCTCTGAGTAAAACCACTGAAATCTACATTCCCAGACTTAGCATCTTCTCCATCCTAAACAAGACCTTGAATGGAAAAAAAAGCTTACATAATTCTATCTTTATAGTTGCACAGTGGGATGTTTATATATATGACTCAGTTTGTGAAAAATAGCAAAGATTGTGGTGAAAAATAGGGAAATGCTTGAGGAAAGCACAATACATTTCCTCAATGTAATGTCATACAGCAAATAAAGATGATGAAGAATTTATAGTAACGTGGGGGGAGAGTGTGTTTTAATAGAAAAATGAATATAAAGCAATACTGTTTGAACAAAGTTGAGAAAATCAAACTAAAATTATATGCATACATACACAAAAATGGAAATACTCACAAAATAGTAAGAGTCTAGCATCTGTTTTCATTTCCTTCTATTTTTGTACTTTCCCACTTTTTAAAAATTGTCATATTTTAAAATGTATGAGGGAACAAAATACTTTTTTTTCAAAATTCTATGAAAAGATAAGCAAGACATAATTCTCAACAGCGAATTAACAAAGGAAAGATTAAAATGCTCACCTGAAGGTGTTTTTCTTTCAGCTGTCTTAGTTTCTGGCTCCTCTCTCTCTCCTGCCTTCCTGTAGTAATGCAGACTGCTCATTTAAAAGGAAAAGTGAAAGAGCAAATTATGTTTTCTGACACTATCAGCCAACAGCAAGAGAAGTTTTGGTCAGTGGGTCACTGGTGTTTTATAAGACTTGGTGCGGTTGTTAGTCAGGGCTTCCACCTCAAGGAGAGGAGTTCCAATTAAGGAGGGCTTTTAAAAGGCAAACTTGGACTAGCCCCACCCCTTAAGTAAAAAGCATGTTTCAAAAGCAGATCAGGGGTTATGATGGGTTTACAGCAGGAATTTCAGATAGCTTTTAGTCCTCTAAATGGTTTTTGTTTCCATGACAACAGTAACATGACCACCACCCGTATAGTTGTTTAGAGCACATCCCATTACCTATTGATTTTTCAACATACTTGCACTCAGAAGCCTTTATCCAATCTACTGAAAATGTTCAGTTGAAAGTCACCTGTGACCTCCCCTTTGCTCTTGTAAAAGGTCCGTTCTCAAACTTCATCTTCCTTCTCCAATTTGTGCAGTTTATCAATGCCATTTTCTTTGAAATGATCTCTGTATTCATTTGATCCTCCTGCTTGCTTTTCTATCTCTTGAATTTCTCTCATTTTGCCTGTTCCTAGTGCCTCTTTTCCCACCACTTTTCTCTACATAGACTTGCCCCCCAAATCTTTGACTTCTTCCTTTCCTCTTTTGTTTTTATCTATCTTTTCCACAGCTATGGCCAAATTTAATGGTCAATAGTGACATTTTCTCTTTCTCTACTAAATTGCACTCCTCATTTTACCCTCTCTAATCGGTTATTTTGCCAGTTAGCCCATATCTAAATCTTGAAGTCATCTTTAATTCTTCTCTTCCTACCATAACCAGCGTTCAAGCCAACCAAATTCCATGCGTACTATCTGCAAAATCAAGCCATTTTCTACATAGAGGAAAACCTGGGCAAAACCCTCCACAAATTACACTTCAGAGATCCATTTTTGGACACATCTACAGACAAAAAAATGAAGGAAAACATAAACACCTGGGACGACATCAAACTAAAAAGCTCCTGTACACAACAGACAACAGAAAAAACAAAAAGAAACCCAACTAAATGGGAGAAAATTTTTGCCTACCACAAAAGTGACAAGGGTTTGATAGCATAGATCCACAGGGAACTCATACAACTTAGCAAAAATAAAAAACAAAACAAACAAAAAACAAAACAAACAAACAAACAAAAAAACAAGCTCAGTCAAAAAATGGGGAGAAGAACTAAGAAGACACTTCTCCAAAGAGAAGTGCAAATGGCCAATAGGCACATGAAAAAATGCTCAACATCACTAGGCAATCAGGTAAATGCAAATCAAAACCACAATGAGATACCATCTTACACCAGTAAGAATAACCCACATCAAAAAATAAATAAATAAGGACAACAACAATTGCTGGCATGGCTGTGGGAATAAAGGGACACTCTTGCACTGCTGGTGGGAATGTAAACTGGTCCAGCCACTATGGAAAGCAGTGTGGAGGATCCTCAAATTAATGAAAATGGAACTACCATTTGACCCAGCAATTGCTCTTCTGGGAATCTACCCAAAGGAGACCTCAATATTTATACAGAGGGACACCTGTACTCGGATGTTTAATGCAGCACTATTTATAATTGCAAGGACAACCCAATGTCCCAAAACTGATGAATGGATGAAAAAGATGTGGTATATATACACAATGGAATATTAATCATCCATTAAAATTACAAACTTGATGAGTTTGAGATAACATGGATGTACCTAGAAGAAATCATATTAGCAGAAACAAGGCAGAAATCAAAAGACAGAATCCAAATGGTTTCACTAATATATGGGACATAGGAAAACCAAAGAAAAAAGGCCAGGAGGATAAGTTGAAACAAACTAACAACCAAACTAAAGTACACATCTGGGGGGAAGGGAATGAGTGGGAGCGGTCAGGAAGGGAAAGTGGTGGGCAAATACCAGGGGATACAATGATGTGAAATATATGTATATAAATAAATTATTTTTAAAAATCAAGTCATTTTTCACTTCCCCATCCTCATTAAAAATCTTCATTATTTCTTCAATAGAAAGCTACAATAATATTAGCCCAGAAGTAAATGATATTCAAATCAGAAAAAATGATGTCAAATTATATCTACAGAGGATATAATCTTATGTGTAAAAAACCCTTGAGTATACACACATACTCTCTGCATATATGTATATAATACATATCTAATATAATATATTTATCAGTTAGAACTAATTAATTTGACAAAGTTGTAAGATAAAAAAATAAATACATAAAAATCAACTGCATATCTATATACTAACCATGTATAGCCCAAAAAATAAGAAACAATTTTACTTCCAATAGCATAAAATAGTATAAAACATTTCTACTGGTTTTAGTTTTTGTTCTTTTTCTAATATTTGAGGTGAAAGGTAATGTATTCAATTTGAACTTTTTCTTGTTATTGATGTGGGTCGGTATTGCCAAATGTTTTCCTATTGCTGCTTCCTGTAGATTCTGATTTGTTGTATTCATCTCCAAATATTCCTTCATTTCTTCTTTGATTTCCTTGTTTATTCAATGGTCACTCAGTAGCATATTGTTCAGTCTCTATGTGTTAGAGGTCTTATTCTGCTTTCTTTGTGTGGTTGATTTCTACTTTGATCCATTGTGATTAGAGATATGATTTCAATCTTCATGAAATTATTGACATTTAATTGTGAACAAGCAAGTGATATATTTTTAATCCAATCCAGTGTACACTTGAGAAGAATGTGTGGCAGTTTTGGGGGAGAACAATGTCCTATAAATGCCTACTAAGTTTGGGACTGCCTGGGTTTTAAATTTTTTTTTTTTTTTTTATGATTTCATGTAGGCATCTTTGTATGGCTGTTGATCCCTTTGGAAAAGTTCCCTTCTTCCCCTGACCCCCCACTCTGATCACTCCTCTCTCATTGATGTTTGTTGGTCCATATTTAACCCTTTGGTTTCTTCTTTTTCTGGAGAAATGGCCTTCTCCTGGGTGAGGATCTGTGTTCCTGGGGCATGACAGATCATGCTTAGATTTCCAGGCTTAACTTTCCTTGGGGCAACCAGTCTGAGCTTGTTTGGAATTCATCTGTGCCTGCTCCTCTTTGCTGGTTGTCACCTCCATTCTGTTTTGTGTCCCATTTTGCTAGCTCTGCTGTAGTTCTGGCCTCTGACTTACAGAACCAGGCTGCCAGCCTTTGTTGGTCAATGGGAACCTACGTCAGTAGATGGCTGGTTAGGCTAGTCACCTCAGTCTTGGTTTGCAGCTCTGCAGTAGATTCACTGTCTCATTTCAGTGACTTTCCTCCTCCTATGGAAAAGGGGTGCCCTTTGAAGGCATCTATAACTGGGATTTTGGCTCCTAACTGTTGGTGACCGTGGAAATGTTACACTGTGATAGGGCTCCTCTATAATTGATCTCACAGTCCTGTGTTTGCTGATCTTTCCATGCTCATTTGGAGTCCTGCCCAGAAGATGTGTGTGTCCACAGAATTTATTCATGCTCCTCAACCCTTCCATTAATTCCATTGGAATATTAGTGTTTTTCTTATTCCCAATGAGGGTTGACTGGAGTAAGAGTAAATCAGAGTGGGGAGGAGGGAGTCAAACACCCTCCACCCCACTCCCTAGCCCCGGCAGAGTCTTTATCTGACTAGCCCAGGTAGAGCACTTTCACACCTCCTGGACACACATTGTGAAACGGGAACAGAGTACCTGCTGCCCCCTGCCTGGGAGGGAGCAGAAAGCTTGGAGTGCACCGGCTGTGGGCACCAACAAGAGCATGACATGGAACTGCCTGTTTTTTCAAAATTGTTTGAATTTTACTTATGATGTGGGAGTGAGGTAGTAGACTCTTGGTTCTGTGCAGATATGCTCAAATAATGTGCTATCCCAAACTTTAAAAAAGTGCAATATATACAAATGGCCAAAAAGCACATGAACAGATACTTAGCATCATTATTCACTAAAGAAAAAAAAAATCAAAACTACAAGGAGATGCCACTTCATACCTATTAAGATGGCTATTAGCAAATCAAAAACAAACAAATGAACAACAATAAAAGCACAAGTGCTGACAAAGATGCAGAGGAAGTGAATCCTGTGGACTACCAATTAAAATGTCTAACAGTGCAGTTACTATGGAAAACAGCACAACTGTCTCAAAAAAATAAAAAAATAGAATTACTCACCAATTCTATTTCTGACTATCCATGTATATGCTCCAGAGAATTAAATACAGTAGCCTGAGAGATATTTTACACTCATATTTGTAGTTGTATTACTTATAAAACATGGAAATAGCCATTCACGCAGATTAGAAGATAAACAAAAGGAATATTACTTGCCCTCTAAAAGGAAAGAAATTCTCATAGAAGCTACATCATGATAGCACTTAAAGACATTATGCTAAGTAAAATTTGCCAGTCATAAAAAGACAAATACTGCATGATTCCACTAATATGATATATATAAAATAGTCAAATTCACAGAAACAGAATGATAGAGGGTAGGTGGCAAGCTAGAAGGAGGAGGAAATGAAGTGTTGTTCAATTAGTATAGAATTTCACTCTTCTAAGATGAAAAGTTTTGGAGTATATAGTGATGATGACTGTACAACAGTTTGAATGAACTAAATTTCATTGAACTGAACCATTTTAATAATGCTTACAATGGGAAGTTTTGAGTTAAGTATATATTTTGCCACAACTAAAAAAATGTTCTTAATAAATAGGAATAAGTCTTTTAAAATGCTCTAATAATACCCTACCTAGCTGGTTTCTTAATTTCATTCTTGCTGCTTTTCCAAGATTTTAAAGATGGAATCAGATCAAGTCATTCACCTACTCAAGACTGTCAATGACTTCCCAGCTTATTCTAAGACTAAAAATCCATATTATGATCTATAAAGACTTGAGTTGATCAGGTCCTCCTATACATCTATACAAATTTACCTCTTGCCTCAAGGATTTCCCTGGTGCTATTCCAGACTCCTGTGTCAAATGCCCTAAACTCCTCAACCCCTGACTTCATTCAGGTCTCTCCTAAACTGCAACCACTTTAGAGACATCTTTCCTGAACCTCTTTTTAAAAGAATCCCCCTTACTTCCAACTTGACCCACTTTCTTCTATTTTGTAATGCTCAACACCACTGCTTTTTAAATCCAACATGATACACATTTTTGTAAATTGTTGAAAGCCCAAGTTCCTCCCAGACTCCTTGGGACTCTGGCTGGAACATGGTCATCCCAGAAGAACTTCCCTTGTTTCCTTCCCACACTTAGGGCTGTGGCCACTTCAGGCTTCATGCTCATATGCCCATCCATGCGAACAGTCATCCCTTGGACACATAAATCATAGGGTCCCACGCACCAGAGGCCAACATAACCCTTTGGGACTGGGAGATTCTCAGGTATCCTGCATACACTGACACAGAGAAGTGATGAAAGGTTAACAGGGAGCACACCTCACAGCCCCATAGACCTGGTGTCTTTGAGACAAGGGTTGGAGAAAAATCAGATAAAAGTCCACCAAAATAGGATGCCTAGAGCAGTAATTTGTCATGCCCAAGTCTACAAGAACTTCTGCTTTCACTGTCCCACCCCAACTTTCCATTCAAGTTGCATTTCTATTATTTAATATCTTGTTCCTTTCCACGCCCTAGTCAAAATGAGCTATTTGTTTATCTCCAAAAATAAATCACACTATTTTAGGGCCTGAGAGGAGTATGAAGTGGTAAATATTTTAATTGTTTTGGATGGAATTAGTAGGTGTTTCCTTAAAAATCAAAGAAGGCTTTGTTAGTTTTGCTGGAACTGTCAGAGACCTTAAACTCCATCGTGACCCACACTGATGAGCAACTCCATCCCAGTGCACAGCTAGCGTCATACCAACATTGGAACCCAGGGCCAGCGCCTGAAAACCTGCTAACAGAACATATGCATGTCCTCCCCCACTCTACTACCAATAAGGCCATAGGAAAGACGTTCCTAGCTCTGGACACACTCATACAAGGTCTTCCTTGACCTTGGAAACTTTTTGATCTAGCGTCTTGTCACTTTCTTTTCCATTCTGACCCGGGCTGGATGCAAAGAGCTGAAATTGACTCCCTCCTCATCCCATCTGTAGTTCCCACAAATGACAAAATCTTGAAACTTGGAGAAAATCAAAAATAAATCTTCCCTACAATGTCTAGACTGCTGTTGCTATAATGACAGAAGAAGGAGAACTTGGAACCACTGTTTGAACATTCCATCATCTTTGGCAATGACTGTTGCCAACACAGTATGGAGATTGACCTTAACACTGCAAAACCCAGGGTGAAGACAGCAAATGTTGCATGAAGCTGTGAAGCAGGGCTGAGATCAAGGCTGCTACTCTGAAAACGTGGTAGTTCCTAGGCCTGGGCCTAAGCTCTTAATGTCTGAATAAGACAAGTCGAGAGTCACAGAGTAAAGTATTACAACATTGATGTTCTTTTCTTCAGGGTGAAAAAAAATGAGCTAGAAAGAATAATTCTGCAAGCAATGACTATAGGTTTTCATTCTCTTCCCAAAATGCTGCAATAAATTAATGTCCATCTGACTTAAAGAAATTGAAAAAAATATTCTCACTCTTACAGCTTTCATAGCAGGTTTTCAAGGAATCAAACATGACTTTTTTCAAGAGTGTTAGAAAGAGGGGGAAAGCCTTTTCCCCAGTTTCTGAACCTGTAAACCGCAGGAAGAATAGAAATCACTTTGACGCTCTTATTTTTAGAATAATACGGTATTTCTAAATACTTTATAAGCATTATCTTCACTGAAAAGTGCCCATCAAAAAGTCTTTGCTCAACTTGGCCTGATTATATAAAGAGATAAAATCTCATTTTAATCAGAGAATGATTGTTTAGCTAGAGAAAGGGTTAGTGACCTTAAAAGGAAGATAGCCCAGTGAGAGCAAAGAAATGAACTGATACATTTTCTGATTTGTTGCTCCTGATGACCTTGAGAGAAACAAAAACTGGCAGCATGCTTAAACTACACAGTCATGAAGCACTGGGAACCCACAAGTCTGCAGATGCCATCAGAAGATGACAATCAGCTCTGATTTTGAAGGATAGCTTAGTTCTTGGAAGACAAAGTGAGTTAAGGATAATGGGGCCAGTTTCTTGTTGATTACACTAGTACATTAGTCACAGATCCTTTACTAAGACTTTAAGAAAAACAAATCTGAATTTAGTATGTATATGCTTGTGTACACAAAATACTATTTAATTGTTATGACAGCAGAGATATTAACTTATTTTCATAGGACAAAGTTAAACTTCAGGGATAAGTCATATTTTTATTTAGGCTATTAATAAATAGAATGAATAGGTTGTTAATGAATGAATAAAAGTAAAACTTAAAAACTCACAGATTTACAAAGCAGTAAACTATGTGAAAGGAGGCCACTATGTGCAAGGTAAGACAAGCAGGGAAAATAATCTCCTTGTGCAGTGACTGAATGGGTAGCACCCAAGATATGTCTGCATTCTTATCTCAGAATCTGCAAATTTTATTTTATATGACAAAAAATATGACTAAATTAAGGATCTGGAGGGAAAGGACTTATTTTGGATTATATATATGGGATCCAAAATGCAAGCGCATTTATTTTTGGACAGTCTTTCAAATGGCTTTGATAGACCCAACAGAGAAGCCTTAGTGCAGTCGTTAGAGTAACGTGGTCACAAGCCAAGAAACAGTGAAGTCACGAGAAGCTGAAAATGGCAACTGCTCCCCCAAGAACCTCCAGAGGGAACATGGTTGTTCATATCTTGATTTCTGTCCTCTGGAATGGAGAAAGAATGAATTTTTGCCATTTTGGAGCACCAGGTTTGTGTTTTGTTATAGCATCCCTAGGGGACACATACATCCTTTCTTTTCAACCACAAGGACCCAAAATTCAGGAAAAAACTGGTTGACTGTCATGAACTGCCTAAGAATTTTAACTAATCTATAGCAAGAGTGTAGATACTTTGATCTGTTCTGATTTTCAATAGTTCATGTTTAATTCTTCCTTCAAATGAAGGGAACTAGCAACCTAGCTTTCCAAGCAGTGTAGTCTCTGACCAGGGGTTAAGGCTAGAAGAGTAGTTCACTCTGTCCAATCCTATTAGACTGGGGCAGGGAGGGGATAAATATTGGTCATGTGTTGTCTTCACCCCAAGCCACACACATTTAGTACTTTTTTGTATAATAACCATGAAGGATTCTTGCCTTCAAAGAATTGAGGACTGAGCCCCCCAGAGTGACTTTTAAAATATATCCCATAAATTGGTGATGGGTTGCCAATTTAGGATTTTAGTTTAAAATCTGTAATTACATATTCTGTTTGTTTTATTCTGTCCAAATCCCAGAGATGGTGTCATGGACCTTCTTGAATAGTCCTCTAGACCTTTTTCTTACCGTTGGCCATCTATAGATTGGGGTGTGGATCCCTTCATTCCCATATTTGCAGCACTTGCCTAAAGTATAAGTGGCCAAGTAAGAACACTGACCAATTCAGTCTGATCTCATTCTGGTTGCATGGTGCTGGGCACACATAGGAACCCCCATATGTGCTTCCTGCATGTTGAGTACTTACATGTCCCTGGGAAAGCAAAAGAAAGGAGGTTACAAAGATAAGTGAAATCAACTCCTGAACACAAGGAATTACTGAAGTAAATTTAGTTTCTTTGGACTAAAAATTATTCTAAAAATATTCCCCAAAAGGCAATATTTTAGACTATTTACTTCTAGACATTTTTTTCAAGAGGACTGTTTAAATTCATTTATCATTTCCACTGTTGGACATAAATTTGTTTTTTCCATCTTGCACAGTAACACAAATAGTTTCCCATATCAGCTATAAATATTTTCATGATTGAATTCTATTCCAACAAGAGGATGAATTATATGGGAGAATAAACTATGTTTGCTGATATTTCTCCTTCTGAATCTTTCCCCAAATTAAGAGTATGATACTGCATGGCTCTGAGGTAGTTTCAATAATAAAATACCCTGAGGGAGTTTAGAAACTTGATGTTTCAAACAAATGATGGAGAAAAAGATAATAAACTACTAAGAAATTCAAACAATGTTCTCTTCTCTACCTTCTTTAGACCAAGACTGAATTTGAGGCTAGAGCTTTAAGAACTGACACAGGTCATTCAGGGAGAGAGACGTCCCCTGGTACCAATCCCTGGAACCCCTGCCCCTGAAGAGCCCACTCAGACCTGGGCAGAGCATATATGCAGCAGCCATGGTAATGTTGCCCTGACTCTGCCAGGGCTTGGACAGTCCAGCACACACCACCTATGTGCACAGGCATTTGGACAGCGCACACAGCAGCAGGTTAACAACCTGATGGACACCAGGGCCTGCTGTCTCTCCTCCTTTCACACCTGTGGACAGAAGGATGACTCAGCATAAGCAGCAAACCTCAGGGACTTTGGGAAATAGAGGCATGCAGAAAGTAGGAGACAAGGACAGGAAGGAAGAGATAGGTTTGGAAACAAACTATTATCCCAGATAAAGACCTTGGAACCAGGTCATTTCATCTGGCCTATTTCTACTGAGATTCTGGATTGTACTGGGTGACCCAGGACCTGGGCATGATAGCCCTCAGATATGCTCTTTGCCTCTCTACCTCTCTGCTCTCTATGGGGTGAAGTGGGGGGACTCAGCCTTAAAAGCTGCCTAGCTTAGACCCATAGCTTAGGTCATATTCACGCAGTTTCTGGTGGGAGGTGATCTGTGGGAGGAAGTGAGAGAGAAGTCAGGGAACTTTTTCCCATACACTCTTGAGGCAGAAATTCTGATGTCAACTGTGTCTCCAACACCAGTCTATCTGGCCCACCTTGTCCCCAGCTCCTGTCAGGTAATCCCAGGGCTTGAGGATGGTGGTCTCCTCCCTCTGTCCCACCATACTGACAGACTTTTATGCTAAACTGAGGTACCTCAGTGTCCTTCTTTGTCTCTCAGCTCTTCCGTCACTTGAGCAGCTTTCATGTTTTAAATATTTGGAGTAGGCTCCGTGTTCCTGGTTCAGTTCTGGCAACTATCCCACCAAAGCTACTCTGATGAGCACCTCACTCCATGAGAGATACACTCAAACACTCCAACAGCAACAACTGGGAGCCCCCACCCCATGTACCAGTTCTTTGTCAGGCAGTGATAACATATCTCATGTAGTCACTGCAACCCTCTAATCAAATAATATCCTATCTGACAATTTGTAAATGATGAGGAGCCTGTATTTCAGATGTGCTGAATAACTATGTGTCCTCTAACTACTAGCAAATGCTAAGGATGCAAACCACTCTTCTTTATGACATTGTAAGCCCATTCTGCTCTTATTAGGAATCTATTTCTAATTCAAAATTACAAACTACAGGCTCAATACTACCAAACTGGCTCTTCTTAGCATTGATTATCAATTATTTGTCATTTACTAACTCAGCACCACTGTTTCCTCCATTTATCAGGCATTTCTATACCTTCAGACAGCTAACAATGAGGGCAGCAGGAGCCTCTTAAATGGGGAATGCGAAATAGAATGGCACAAGCTGATGGCCCAAGAAAACAATAAAACCAAATTGCACCATGGAGTTAAGTATCTAAAGAGCATTTCGCTGCTTTAGTCATTGGAGACTAAATTCCACAGACCCCAGGAAATTGTATAATTTCATCTAAGTCATTAAGGATATCCCAAGCGCCAAGCCACTTAGGAACTGCCCGGAGAAGCCAATTCACTTTGCTTCTTACAGACGAGAGAGGAGACTCCAGGGCATGACAGCCTAGGGCATCATTAGTGCTGCTCTCTGTGGTGATGGGAAGTGGAGGGCTGTGAAAGGAAAAGGACTTTGCTGGGAGACCAGCCTGGACTCATTCCTGGTGGGGAAAGAGGCAGAGTTGGCAAAGGAGCCAGCACTTCTGTAAAACAAACAGATGGGAAACACACAGCAGGGAAAGCACTCTGAAATCTAAGTTTCCCACACACCATGGATGTGTTTATAAATTCCATTCCTGGTGCACATTAAAAGGCTCTTCTGTTTTGAACATGGTACATAATTACGAGCCTGGAAGAATGAACCCCAGGAAACCTTGTAGGGGGTATCAGGCACCAGCTTGAAAAAACAGGCTGTAGATTTTCCTCTTTGTGGAAAGGGGTAGAAAGAAAAAAAACTATTTTCTCCTTAGGAGTCATCATCAGAACGTCGTTGTACTGCCACTGTCTGTACCAAGACTGACTCAACTAGGAACTGAACAAATGTATGTTGCATGGATGAAGGAAGGATTGAAATAATCTCATCAACTTCCAAAAAGGCAGCCAAGTCACTCTCTTCTTCATTCTCCCGGCCATCCATTTTGCTCAACAGATAATAGGAAAGGTTGTGCCTGATTCCGTGCCGACAGGGCACGTGCATAGACAAGCAGGACACTACCTGGTAGAGCGACAGAGACAAACACTCTGGGAGCTCTTGTGCGGAAGGCCCGAGGGAAGGCGTGGCCACCCTATGCTCCAGCGAGCATCTAACGGGGTCTCTCAGTGGATAACAGTCCCTCTGGATATGAAAATTACAATCAGGTGTTTCCTCCATTAGCCTGGGCTAAGGCTCACCCACTGCCGGGAACCAGGGCTGGCGTTTCTTTTCACTCCTCCATCTGGACACATGGGAAGGAGGAGTCCCAGCAGCTCTTCTCCCAGAAGTGCGCCAGCATGGGACATATAACCCACTCTGGGAGAGAAGCAAGTGCCTCATGCTAAGGGAGGGCTTCTGGCCAGAGGGAATCTCAGGACACACCAGCACGTCCTGTGGAGCCAGAGGCCAACTCAGGCCCACATCACCCCCACATCACCTTTCCCAGCTGTGTGTACATGTCTGTGACTTACTGTCTTTGAAGCATTTACTTCCTGTAAAATGATAATAATAGTAATGTAACAGCATAACAGGGTTGATCTTGAGGGTGAGTTAATGAGTGTGACACACGGTCTTTGCCAAGTTTTAGGAAAGAATAGAGAGATGGGTCAAAAATAAACCCTGCTAGCAATCAAGTTGGTCGAATAAGATGCACAGCATCCATACTCCCAGGAGAACAGGAAGGAAGTTTTTCAGAGGAACTGGGTGATTTAGAATCTTTCAAAGTTGATTCTCTTCTAAGTAAGTCGGATGGCTAGCTTTGTGTGTTATTTTGGCTGGGCTCAGTGGACCAGTTTTTGGTCAAATGCCAATCTAGATGTTTCTGTGAAGGTATTTTTTAAATGAGATTAACATTTAAATAAGTAAATTTGAGTAAAACAGATTACCCTCCATTATGTGGGCTGTTTTCATCCAAACAGTTGAAAACCTGAAGAGAAAGACTGAGGTTCCCCAAATTAGAGGAAATTCTTAAGATAGCAATATAAAAACCTTCCTCTGTGGAATTTTCTCAAGACTACATATTCTCTGACTGGAATTTCCAATCTACCTGTTTGTCCTGTTTTCTTGTTTAAATTGCCAGCCCCCACATTTGCAAGAGTCAATTACTTAAACAAATTTTTGACTCTCTCCATGAATACATTTGTGTGTGTGTGTGTGTGTGTGTGCGTGTGTGTGTGTGTGTGTGTGTTGGCTCTGTTTCTCTGGAAAATTCCGCTTAACTGAGCTGAATGTAGGAAGTTATTGGGAAAAGGCAATGACATAAATTTATGAGGGATGAGTGGGATGTATTATACACAAGGGGAAAGATCAGAGTGATAACTGTTCTCTCTAGAGAACACAGTCCTCTTGAGTTAAGGGGATATGGGGTAATAACAAACAGTCCAACTCTTGAAGTTCACCAGTTTTTGTATCATGGGTTACATGTTCTACTAAAACAGGTCTTCCCAAGATGCTACACTTCCAAACAAATGTCTTAAGGAATTCACTTTGCTGACAAGAGCAGGAAGAGCTTTTTTTTTGCACTTAGGAGAAACATTAAAGTAAACATACTTTTATGCATGGCTTGTACCCTCTCTCCAACTAAATTATATGCTTTCTTAGGTACTCTTCAGTAAATACCCTGCCCTTTTAAACACAGTAGGTATTTAATAACTGTTGGTCAAGTTGAAATGAGCTGAAAATGTTTTCCCATGGGTCTCAGATTGCTCCATTAAGGTATATTAAAATCAAACAAATGACAGTGTTCTAGGCATACCTAAGAAGATGGGTACTTATCTAGAAACTGCTCTTACTTCATTGGGAAAATATATGCAGTCAGATAAGAATTATCTCATTTTCCCACCATCAAATCCAGAACCTGAGTCTGGACCTGGGTATATTGCCTTCTCAGCTGATACAAAGTAACACAAATCGGCACATCTGCTTATATTGTCCATCAAACCACTTCTCCTTACTCAAGGTCTTGCTCCTGTGGTATCAATTTCTTCCTTGCTGGATCAGTCCAATCAGCATATTAGGGCATTAATCATGATGTCCAACCCCTTCACTCCTTAAGGGGTAGCTGGCAGATATGAGTTCCCTCTTAATTGTAAGACACTATTAGAAACAGAATTTATAGTAAGAATATGATTCGACCTTTCTTACGATTTTGGTTTTGGTACTTCATCATTAATCCAAAATGAAAATCTCTCATCTAGTTTCCCTATTTTTTTCAGAGGCAGTTGCTCCATTTACATTCAATGTGACTATGAATTGGGTGCATTCATGAGAGGATGAATGCTCAGAAACTTCCCATGTTGCTATGTTGGTTGACTCTGATTCCTCTAGATGGCTTCCTTTGACTTGTTTGTAAGGTAGGAGCTAGATTTCTTGCTTGCTGTTGAAAATAAACTGGAAGAAATATTTAATTTTTAAAAATTGGGCTACATATTGAGAAACAAGACAAGAAAGTGTTAGATTGAGTAGGAATAAAGCAATGATCTCTGCCCATTTTCATCAAGTACAGAAATTAACTGAAATAATACATTTTGTCAATAGACACTGAACCTGCCAATTTTGGTTCTTCCCTTTTTTTCTTTTCCTTTCCAGTCCTCCTTACTGCTGACATTAGCAGTGTACAGCAACACAAATTTGTCTTATAGGATCCTCAAAAACCTTTTACATTACCTATTTGACTCATTTGGGGGACCAAAGCCTTAACTACATATGCACACAGTCATTCATCAAAACACTAAGGCAACAAATATTGTCAAGATTATGGAATATCAAGGTAGAAAGAAAATTACTGGCTATCTTTCCTTCCTCAGCAATACCAGTTCCTCTAATTCATCCTTACATTTGTTGATGAACTTAATGGTAAATGCTTCAAAGGTGGCATTTCAGTCTTTTCCAGGAGTCCACAAACAGCACTTAAAACCCACAAATACATTGGGAATGTTTAACCTTATTTTGTTCTCTACATTTTGTATTTTTAAAACAGAGAATGTTCTTAGTCCTTTTGCTTATCCCAGAGCCTTTTAAGGTCTTAAAGTTTCTCTGTCCACCAACTGAACAAACAAGCACTTCAAAAGTTCATGTAGCCTGGCTAGTTGCCAATCACACATGGGGCTGGTTTAACCCCAAAATCACTGGTTGGCTGTACCACAAGCAATGGAAGATAGTATTTTACCCATATTCATATATTCATAATCTCTGGCCTAAAATACTCTACCACCAGGAGTTCATTAAGATCGCAACAAGATTCAGTAATTTTCAATTTTCTAGAAAGAATGGAGACTATAATCCAAACACTTGAACCTCACAAGATAAGTCAATCATCATCATTAAACAAGTAGGTTAATGGTACAAGTAGTTACCATTGGGTACAGTAGGTCACCGGGTCTGTGGATATTCTGTTACTAGCTTCCAAAATTTGGGCACCGATCCAGTTTTGCCTGTGCTGTTTCTCATCCTTTTCACTGAGTTCTAATCCCAACTATTAATTACTGATAATCCTAAGTAAAGTTCCCTCCCCAGATCTCCAGTGAAGCACAGGAAAGAGCAGCCACCATTCCAAGAAGAAGAAGGAACATGCCCCATGAGAGAGGGAGAAGAAAACACACTTCAAACCCCAACACTGCCGGCAGCCCAAGCAACCCACAGTGAAGTGTGGGAGAATGGCCTTTGCCTTGACAGCCTATGGAAAAGAAACACCCAGATGGAAGAAGTGAGACCCACCAGTTGAAAGCCCTACTATCATGTGACCCACCTCCCCCTCTGATGGCAAGAGAGCACTGTCCATTGCAACAGCCAAAACTAACTACAGCATTTCAGGCATGAGGTAGAATCACCACAACCTGTAAGAGCCTTCAATAAGCATGCCAACCAGTACAAGTGTCATAGTGACCCAAATGCAAAAAGTAAGCCTGAAAACAAACAGCAGGAAGGAAGGAAACTGCAAATGTTCAAGCAAGCACTTCAGGAAACAATACATCACCAGAAGACAACCTCCAAAACCCAATAATGATGACATAGAAGAAAAGCTCTTTCTATTAGATGCAGAATTAAAACTCATCATGATAGATACGCTCAAAGAGTTGAGAGAAAAAGTAAAAAATATAATAAAGAAAAATCAATATGAGTAACATAATCAATGAAGAGAAGAATGAGAATGAATCTTTAAGAAAGGATTTAAAAGGAACTCAGAACATTAAGTGAGCAGTAGAGTAGCTTAAAAATGCTTGGAAAAGCCATAAAAATAGAATAGATGGAATGGAAGAACAAGTAACTACTCTCAAAAACACCAAAATAAAATGAACCAAAAAAGAGTAATACAAAGGAATGAAGAAATACTCAGAGATTTAGTGAACATTGTGAGGAAAGGATATATAAGTCATAGGAATCCCAGAAGGAGAAGAGTCACAGGAATGGAAAATCTATTTAAGGAAAGAATTAAGAACTTCCCAAACTTAAAGAAGGAAATGAAAACAGACTTATAGGAAGCTAGAAGGACACCAAACTGCTTTAATGAAAAGAAAACCACATTAAGGTACAAAATAGTAAAACTACCCAGAGTTCAAGACAAGGAAAAAATAACTAAGGAAACAAAGTACAAAGGAAGACCTACAAGGCTGACATCAAATTTCTCTGAGGAGACATTCTAGGCAAGGTGATGTTGGAACCACATATTAAAAAAACTCAAAAACAAAAAATGTCAACCATGAATTCTCTACCCTGCAAAGATCTATGTCCTTTGTGAAGGAAAAATAAGGAACTTCTCAGACAAACAAAATCTTCAGGAATTTGCTACTACTAAACCTCCACTCCAATAAATTTTACTAGAAGTCTTAAGATCTAAACCAACAGAAGAATGAGCAGGAAGAATAGAATAAGGTAGTAAATAGAACTACAAAATGACCACCAAAATAGCAACCTCAGACATTCAAGTATTAACAATCTTAATGGACTTAAACTCACCAATTAAAAGACACAGAGTACCATACTGGATCAAAAACAGAATCCAACATTCTGCTGCTTCCAGGAAAAACACCTGAAATTTAAATAAGCACAGATTGAAATTAAAAGACTGCAAAAACAATCATACAAGCAAATAGTTTTTTTCTAAAAGGCAGGAATAGCCATTCTTATAGCAGACAAAACACTTTTTCCATCAACACTGAAAAAGTTGATGGAAAGGGGGCTAATACACCAGAAGGACATAACATTCATTAATGTATATTCACCAAAGGAGGGAGCACCAAAATTCATCAAACAATTACTATTGGCACTGATAAGACTGTGGTGAAAATAAATAACTGGTAGGAGACTTCAACACTCCACTCTCACTAAAGGACAGGTCAATAAGACAGAAACTACACAAGGACACAATAGCTCTAAATGAAGAACTAGCCCATGTGAACCTAACAGACATTTATAGGACACTCTACACCCAAAGAAATGAATACATATTTTTTTCAAATACACATGGAACATTCTCCAAAATTGATCACCTATTAGGGCACAAGACAAATATCAATAAATACATAAAGATTTAAATACCAACTATTTTCTCTGACCATAAAGGCATCAAACTAGAAATCAACTATGAAAAGAAAGCAAGAAGACTGCCCAATGCAAGAAGACTGAACAACATGCTACTGAGAGACCACTGGGTGAATATGGAAATTCAAGAAAAAATTAAAACAAATATGGAGACAAATGACAGAGATGACACAACAGAACAGAAGGGACTCAGCAGAAGCAGTAGTAAGAGGAAAGGATATAGCAACAAAGCCCACATCAGGAAACAAGAAGTAACCCAAAAAAGTCACCTAATCTCCCAACATAAGGAACTAGAAAAAGAGCAACAAAAATATCCAAAACCCAACAGAAACAGAAAAATGATAAAAATTAAAGCAGAAATAAATGAAATAGGAATAAAAATATATAGCCCAAAAGATTAATGAAACCCAAAGCTGCTAAATAAATAAATAAATAAATAAATAAATAAATAAATAAATAAATAAATAAATAAATAAAATTTATAAACCCCTATTAAGGCTCATGAAGAAAAGAAGGGAGAAAACCCATATAAGTAAGGTCATAAATGAAAGCAGACACATTGCAACAGACACAGTAATAGTATCTGTGTCTAATAGTAACAGAGGTCCAGATAGTAATTAGAGACTGCTACATTTATGTGCAAGCAAGTATAACAGTCTAGATGAGAAGGATAAATTGTTAAAATTACACAATCACCCAAAGCTGAACAAAGAGGAAATAGAGAGCTTAAACCAATTACCAGCAGTATTGAAGTAGTCATCAAAACTCTCCCTAAAAACAAGAACCCAGATCAGAAGTTTCACAAATGAGTTCTACCAAGTGTTCAAAGATGAAATAACACCTGTACTACAAAAACTCTTTCAAAAACCAAAAAAGAAGAAAACTACCAAATACATTCCATGAAACAAACGTTACACTAATACCAAAACCAAACAAAGATAACATGAGAAAAAACTACAGGCCAATCTCCCTAATGAACACAATGCAAAAATTCTAAATAAAATCTTTGCAAACCAAATTCAACAATGCATGGACAGGGTTATGCACCATAACCAAGTGGGATTTACTCCAGGGACACACGATGATTCAGCATCTGAAAATAAATTAATATAATTTATCAAATCAACTAGGAGAAAGCTAAAAACAATACGATCCTGTCAGTAGATGCAGAGAAAGTATTTGATAAAGTCCAGCATCCATTTATGACGAAGACCCTTAAACATAATAAAAGCTATATATGATAAACCCACAGCAAATATTATCCTTAAGGTGAAAAACTGAAAGCATTTCCATTAAGACCTGGAACAAGACAAGGTTGTTTGCTCTTTCCTCTACTTTTCAACACAATACTCAAGGTTTTAGCTAGGGCAATAAAGCAAAAGAAAGACATAAAATGAATCCAAACAAGGAAAGAAGAAGTGAAACTATCATTATATGCAGATGGTATGATATTTTATATAAAGAACCAAAAACATCCACAAAAAAAACTAGTTGAAACAATAAATCAATTCAATAACCAGCACAAAATTAATATACAAAAATCAGTAGTCTTTCTGTACACAAATACTCAATCTCAAGGAGATGAAATTAAAAGAACCATACCATACTACAATAGTACCATGAAAATCTAAATACCTGAGAATAAACCTAACAAGAGCAGTGAAAGAAAATAGAAAGAAAATGGCAAAACACTGTTAAAAGAGATCTAAGAAGACACAAAGAAATGGAAAAATACTCCCTGCTCATGAATAGGAAGAATTAACGTCATAAAAATGGCCATGCTACCAAAAGTGATCTACAGATTCAATGCAATTCCAATGAAAATTTCCATGACATTCTTCAATGGAACGACAAAAAAACCTGAATAGCAAAAAGGTTTCCTGACTAAAAGGAGGAAGAATGGAGACATTAGATTCAAAACTTCAAACAACATTACGAAGCAATTATAGTAAGAACAGCATGGTAGTAGAGCAAAAACAGACACACAGACCAATAGAATTGAATAGGAAACCCAGAAATAAAACCACACATAGATGACCAAGTAATCTTTGACAAAAGAGCAAAGAATATACCTTGAAACAAGGCAAGTCTCTTCAATAAGTAGTGTTGGGAAAACTGAACAGTAATATGCAAAAAAAAAAAATGAAAATAGACTACTATCTCACACCATATACAAAAATCAGCTAGAAATGGATAAAGGACCTCAAAATAAAACCTGACACCATAAAATATATAGAAGAAAACAGGCAAAACACTCTAGGACATTCATTGCAGTAGCTTCTTTAAAGATTCATCTCCTGAAACAAAGAAAATAAAAGAAAGGATAAACAGCTACATTAAACTAAAAGGCTTCTATATAGCAAAGGAGAAAATAAGCAAAACAAAGAGAATCCCAACAGAATGGGAAAAAATATTTGGTCACCATACAGCAGACAAGGAGCTAATATCAAAGATATATGAAAACTTACACAACTTAACAAAAACAAAGTAAACAACCCAATCAAAAAATGGGCAGAAGAATTGGAAAGACATTCTCCAAAGAAGAAATTCAAATGTCAGACATGTGAAAAAATTTTCAACATCACTTATAATTAGGGAGATGTGAATTAAAACTGCAGTGAGATACCACCTTACACCAATAAGAATGGTCTGTTAAAAAAGGGGTGGGGGGAAACAACAAATGCTGGTGAAGATTTGGAGAAAAAGTGACACTTTACACTGCTGATGGGAATGAAAGCTGGTTCAACCATTAAGGAAGGCTCTGAGGAGGACCCTTAAACTGCTGAAAATGTAACTACAACTTGACCCAGCAATCCTGCTTATGGAAATCTAACAGATACAAAAAGACTAATTCAAAAGGAAATCTGCATTCCTGTTTATTGCAGCACCATTTACAACAGCCAGAATATGGAAATAACCCAAATACCCCAAAACAGACAAATGTATGAAAAGTTATGATATTTTTACATAATGGAATATTATTCAGCAATCAAAATTGACAAAAGCATGCCATTTGCAGCAATATGAATACAGTTGGAAGGGACTGTGCTAGCTGAAATTAGTCAGAAGGAAAAAGATAAATACTTGATGGTCTCCCTTATATGTAGAATTTAGATAAGTCAAATAGCAGGACAAGAAATAGTAAAATCTAATAAGTTGACCATAGAAATGAAACATCCAACAAGGAGCAAGAAGGAGTGGAATAAAACAGGGAAGGGAAGAACACAGGGAAAATGGTGATGGGCCACAGGTGATATGGTGGAAGGAGAAATATGGGGACCACAACAATGTAAAATAAATAAATAAAATTTTTTAATAAGTTCCCTCATCTGGCCCCTAGTATATTTCTATCAATTCTCAGGGAGGCTCTCACAGATTAAATCCCATTAGCCCTCAGCCATTTCTAGTCTTCATCTACCCCACTCCTTCTGCAGGTCATTGCCATATCCTCAGGGACAACTGTCCCCATGTCCCCCTCTGTCCCTCTGCCCCACTTCACTTTCTTTAGGGATAACTTCCAAATCCCAGAAGTTTGGAGGTGCTGGGGGGTAGTATGGCAGATTTTAGCAAGGATGTCAATATATGTATCTCCTTATTCTATTAGTGAAATAACACTCTGTTCATGCCCAGTATCTTAAATTTTCTCTGAAACATTTTTTTCCTGTTGTCTGCACCCCTTTCATCCCTGTCTTCATCCCTAGTACTCCGTTGACCTGTCCATAGGAGATAATGACCCAGGGAAGCAAAGGAGTTCGGGGTTGGAAACTAACTACAGAGATCTGAGTGTTAATATAACTGGGGACACCTGCTCTAACTCCAGTGTTCCCATCATGCCTCTGCCATGTCCTACAATACAAAGCTCTGTGTACATGTCATTAGAGAAAATGCTGGTGAGTTTCCTCTTCCCTTTCAGTTCAGATATATTTCTATAAGGGACAGAAGTGAGACATTCAATTTAAGACAGAAGCTTAGGGTGCAAACTTGGTGTCTAAGCATTCATCAGCACCTCAGGGAGAGAATGATGAAAATGATTGCTCTCAGGCAGTCTGTGCAGTCAATACAGTGCCAGAATCTATTAGGATATAATAAAGATGGAAAATAGAGAAATTCTCATTTCTCTGATTCTGATAGGAAAGAAAAAGAATAAATAAATAGAATTCCAAGTGAAGAATGTGTAAGCCGGAAAGCAAGATCAATTACTCAAAATCTTTGCAACTACACCTGTTAAATGTTTTGACTGCAAAAAATAGAAACCTGCTTAAGCTAGCTTTTACAGAAATCTATCATAAAACCATGAGGAGCTGAGAGAATTATCAGAAAGAGCAGAGAACCAGACTTGAAAGAAAGCCAAGAAAGAAAGGGCTGTGGCCACTGACCCCTCTGGATCAAGCTTTAGGACAGCCTTATTGAGGCACTGCTGCTACCACCCCAACATTTAACACTGGGACCACTCCTCTTTGGTGACTGACTGAGCCACAGCCTGATGTTGGCCTCCTCCACTGCAACAGGGCCCTGGACACAGAGAGTCATCATACAGGGCAAGTTCTGAAATGCCCTTGCTCCAAACTCAAGCCCCTGGAGAAACACGCTGAAGCTGAATCCCTGGAGTTGTTGAAGGGCAGGCAAGCTCTCACCTGTCCTAGCACCTATTTGGAGGTGTTCCCTAACACTTGCCCAAAGGCAGGTTCTTCCAGCAAGGGAGGAGGGGTAACACCCTCTGCACTAGTTTTCTAGGGCTGCCATAACAATACCACAGACATTTATTCACTCGCACACCCAGGGCCTGGAAAGTACTTGAAAAAGAGGTCACCGGGTTTGGTTTCATCTAAGGCCTCTTTCCTTCCTCTGTGACCTCGTGGTGTTTCTTGCATGTGCACCCAGTCTGCTGTCTGTGTGTCCACAGTTCCACTCCTTACAAGGTTAGAGCCACCCTTAGAGCCACATTTAACCCTTCAAAGTTTAACCCTTCACGTTTAATCTCCTCAAAGTCACACTCTGAAGTACAGGGTATTAGGGCTTCAACATAAAGAATTTGGATGTGGGGCTTGCAGTTTAGTCCATAGCAACCTCCCAAATGGAAAATGTCTACTCAAGTGAAAAAAAGCAGAGAGGGTTAGGTGAGAACTGGGTCACACATGTTCAAATAGAGGACTCATTTGGTAGAACTCCATTAGCAGAAACCCCACAGTTGAGAAGTGTAATCAAGCAGCAAGTTTTCTGTGTTTTGATTCTTAGTCTCCTGGGATCTTGCGGTAAGACAGTACTTGTGCTTCACCCATGTGGGCGCTGGTGATTCCTTTACTTAACACAGTGGGAGACCTCTGTCTTTAGTAACACTCAAGCAAGAATATTTGCTTCCTGCTGAAGGGAGAGGGGGGCCCAGGGGAGGGGGTGTTCCTTGTGTTCCTGTGGTTTTGACAGAATCCTTTCCCAGAAAAGAGACCAAATTGAATAGCCACACAACGGGCCTGCTGTCCTAGGACGTGGACACCATTTCTGTGGCCCAGAGAGACCTACTCAGGGTCACCATGATAAGGGTGGCATGAACCCTTTCAAGTCTATTCCTGGCTTGAGAGGGTAAGCTTAATAATCTTTTGGTATTTATTTTATTGTGTAGTAAGCTTTAAGCAACTCTCATGGCTTCTGTGACTTCTGTGGGTAAGTTTCCTAAGCTCTTCAAGACTTAGTTTTCTTATCTGAAAATAGAAAAAATAGCATCTACCTTCTGAGATTGTAGCAGATTGATGAGGCTGATATTTGTAAAGTCTGAGAACAACATCTGCATGTAATGATTTTTATACAGAGTAGCTATTATTATTTTTTTAATTCAGGAAAGTTAAAAGTGGTCCTATGACATCAATTTTGGTTTTACTTTATTCTTAGAAGGATTAACATTCAATGGAAGAATTTATTTCCTATGACTTATCTGCCTACCTAAAAGTTTTCAAGAGTTTAAATTTTTCTTACAAATATTTTCAAACTAGACAAGCCTCTTTGGGTTTAGAATCAGTTTCTGAACCTGTTCCAGGCTGATTGATGAATAAATTTATATGTAAAAGTTGAGTTACTGGAATAAAAGAGTCAATTGCAAGCCTGAGGAAAAGAAGACAGTGCTCCACTTAGAGAAAATGAGAGAGAGAGTGAGAGAGACTTAAAACAGGAGCTTGAAAGAAAAAGTTACAGTTTAGCTACACAGATGTACCAACAAGGAAAACAATAACCCCACTTCACTTACCATGAAATCTGTCAGTCAGACCCTCACCTGAGAGAGAAGAAAACCTGAAGACTAGAAAATACAAAGTCAACAGAGAAAGGACCAGCATGTCCTAGCTCCCAGGTCTCTACCACATGGGAAAAGAACTCTGCATCTTCAACAATTGGCTGCAACTAAGAGTGACATGTGCTTGATAGAATTTGGTTTTGTTTCATTTTTCTTGATCTCTGAAACCCCAGTAGACAAAAATAAGTCAAAACCATAGCCAGGTATGTTGTAAGCCATTGCTCCTGGAGAAGTGGAGGTGGCACGTAAGGCCACACATATGAGGAATGTTCCACTTTCTTACTGGGATAGGTCTGGACCTGGGCTTTTCTTCAGTGTGAGAGCAGTTTCTGTCTTAGAATAAGTTGGATCCTTACCAGTCAAGTATAATTGATGATTTAAATTTCCAAGGGAATTACTAAGTGTATCCTTGAAGTCTCAGCCATCTGCTTCAGGATTTTAGGGATTTTTCTTTTTTCTAACACCTTTCTTAGAAGTCTGCCCTGGTGTCCAGCTGGGGAAATGGACAAAATTCCCTAGTTTGGAACCTGACTGATAAGTTTTGGAATAGAAAAGGGTGACTCCGTGTCACTTGATGCCACAGCCCTGATTTTACCAAAGGACTAGATGTCATTTGCCTAAGTAAGATGCCTCTAGTTACTTACTGACCTTGAAAGTATGTGGTAGACCCTGTTCATGGATCGGAAAAATCAACATTATCAAAATGGCCATACTACCAAAGGCCATCTACAGATTCAATGCAATTCTAATAAAGATCCCAATAACATATTTTAAAGAGATAGAACAAAAATTACTGAAATTTATATGGAACAACAAAAGACCCTGAACAGCCAAAACCCTTTTGACAAACAGAAGAGAGAATGGAGGTATTACTATTCCAGACTTCAAACTGTACTACAAAGCCATAATACTTAAAACATCATGGTGCTGGTACAAAAACAGACAAACAGACCAATGGATCAGAATTGAATACCCAGAAATAAAACCACACATACACGGTCAATTAATCTTTGACAAAGGGGCAAAAAACATACCCTGGAACAAGGATAGCCTCTTCAAGTAAATGGTGCTGGGAAAACTGGATCAAAACTTATTAAAAAATGAACCAGGATAGCACCCTCACACCCTGTACATAAATTAACTCAAAATGGATAAAAGATCTGGAAGTGAGACCTGCAACCATAAAATACATAGAAGAAAACCTGGGCAAAACCCTTCATGAATTTCACCTCAGAAATCCATTTGGGGAAACAACTACAGCTGGCAAAAAAATGAAGGAAAACATAAACAGTTGGGACTATATCAAACTAAAATATTTCTGTTCAACAAAAGAGACAATAAACAAAACAAAAAGAAACCCAACTGACTGGGAGAAAATTTTTGCCCTCCAGACAAGTGACAAGGGTCTGATAACAAAGATCCACAAAGAGCTCCTACAGCTCAACAAAAACAAAGCAAAAAATCCAATCAAAATTGGGGAGAAGAACTAAAAAGACACTTCACCAAAGAGGAGACACAGATGGCTAATATGCATATGAAAAAATGCTCCACATCACTAATAATCAGGGAAATGCAAATTAAAACCACACTGAGATACCATCTTACACCAGTAAGAATGGCCCATATAAATAAAACAGACAACAACAAATGTTGGTGTGGATGTGGAGAAAAAGGAACTCTCTTACACTGCTGGTGGGAGTGCAAACTGATCCAGCCACTATGGAAGACTTTGTGGAGGACCCTCAAACAATTGAAAGTGGACTTACCATTCGACCCAGCAATCCCACTACTAGGAATCTACCCAGAGGACATGAAAACATTAATTCAAAAGGACACATGTATGCACATGTTCATTGCAGCCCTGTTTACAGTTGCAAAGAATTGGAAACAAACCAAATGCCTCCAAATGGATGATTGGCTAAAAAAAATGTGGTACACATACACGATGGAATACTACGCATCCATCAAGGAGGACAAACACATGTCATTTGCAGCAACC
>PVHY01012811.1:0-43267 GCA_004024945.1 Uropsilus gracilis | reverse complement strand
TCCCGTCTGTTCAGTCATTGCGAGAGGGGCGGCTCAGTTGTTATCCCTGATACTCTGAGGCAAGTGTCTTTTCCACACAAGTGGCCAGGCAAGGCCCCAGGTCTGGGACACAGCAAGCCCAGCCCCAACATCAAGTGCCTCCCTCCTCCTCTTCCCTCTCCAGCCTCCAGTCTCAGACAATCCATCAAGAGAACTTCCATTGTCCCCAAGGGAACTTCGACCCACACAGGACAGCACCTGCCAGGCATCTCCAGGAGGGATGACTCTCGGAGAGGGGAGGAGTGGGAGCCCACAGCTTGAGAGGCAGGGGTGGTGACCTGAGCTCAAAGGCCACCTCCACACAGATTAACCGTGAGACCAAGCTCCCCACCCCTTGAGTGGGAGAAAAGGAGACTCATCTCAAAGGGGGCGAGACAGAGCCGCACCCTCCCAGGCTGGTCTCCTCCTCCCAGGACAGACACTCCTTGTCCCTCACCCACGCTGCCCCCATCGGGACCGGCCCCTCACCTGGATGCTGGCCCCCACGAGACTGAGCAGAAAGAAGCTCCTTAACCGGCATTTATATAACAACAACATAAGCATTTTATTTTTTCATTAAGCTTCTTAGTTTCTTAGTATCACAATGGAATGATGAGAAAACAAGAACAAAAAACCCCATGAGTCCACAAATCTCCGCCAGACAGCAGAGACTTCAAGGCAGCTGGGGGGAAGGGAGAGGCTCGAAGGAAGTGCCAAAATAGTTCCAACATCATGTCTCTCCTTGGCTGGGGCAGGGGGAGGTGGAATGGTGAGAAGGTGACGTTGTCATCAGTGTCCTGGGCATTTCCGCCTCATGACCAACACACTTGGCCTGCGTGGACCCTGGGACGCGCCTGTCCTCGCTGGAACCTGGCCACACGACCCTCCACCTGCTTCACATGCGCTGGCAACGCCAACTGGTGCCAAGATCCCCCGAAGCCAGTTCTGCTGGGTGGGCAGCAGGAACAGGGCGTGGAGGATGGGTGGGGACCGGTGTGCGGCTCCACGGAGCAGCCAGCTCTGGCCCAGGGGACATCTGTGGCAGGAGGCGAGGAGGTGCGGGCAGCACGGCGGCAGTTCGCGTCCTCGGGCAGGAAGCAAGGCCGCACCTAGAGTTTCACAGTGCCAGGCGGCAGGCTGTCGTTGCAGAGTCTGTAGTAACGCAGGTCGTTGACCAGCCTGTGCACGTTCTGGGTGAACGAGGGCAGGTCCTGGAAGACAGCGGCATGGCTGCAACCTAGCCCCCCAGCACCCCAAATCGACCACCCACCCCCTCAGCAACCTGGAGTTACGCGCACATTTCCCAGGATCGAAACTTCTCATCCTGCATCACGCAGCGGCCAAAAGCACAGGGGAGAGAAAGCAAACTCGTCCCTCGTGCCCCCCCATGCACCAGGCCCTGCCCTGGGCCCCTCACGGCACAGACTCGCACATGCCTCACCGCACGCCTGTGACACAGGTTTCTCAAGGCACCATCTTAAGGATGAGAGACTAAGAAACGTGCCCACCTCACACCGATGGGGGTCGCCCAGAACGGGTCACCTGTCTGCCAAACGCACAGGCCCCGATGCCGGGCAACATCAAGGTGTCTGTCAGAGTGAACTAGCCCCTGGCAGGCAGGTGGCGCCAGGGCCATCCTTTCCGAGAATTCAGGTAAGGGGACAAGGCTCGGGAAACAGCTGGAGGTACTTTCCACTCTCCCTTTACTACCCGGTAACCTCTATTCTCCAAACTTCAGCCCACCACCGCTGGGACACCCCCCGCGCCCCCGCCCCAGGCAGCCAGGCCAGGATCTACGGAGCGTCCCAGCTCGCTCCGCTCTGGACAGTGCCTGCAGACTGCGGCCAGAACACCCCGGTCTGAAGTCTACTTCCTGCTGCGACCGCCGCCCTCCCTTGTGACTGCCAAGCGGCTGCTGACCTCCCTGCGCCCAGGGTCTTCTGAGGGTGGAGGTCATGAAAGGCTCGGCCCAGCGAGGGTGTGGAAAGTGCAGCAGCAGGGTGTGGAGTGTGCCCTCCCCCCACCTCCCCAGCCCCTCCACGGTGTCCAGACCACACAGGCTGCTCCGTTCCCTGGGGCGCCCACACCTGCCCCACCGGCACCCTGGTCTTTCTCTCCTCACCCGATCCATCTTGAAATTCCGCCCCAGCACGTTCTTCTGGTTGGCATCCACACCATCGCAGCTGGTCAGGAACTCGGGAAGGAAGGCGGCAAAGAAGCCATCGAAGTCCACAGAGGCCATGTTGTAGATGGCGATGCCGATCTCCTCCTGCAGCAGGTCGTGGGACTTGTGGACCAGGACCTGGAGCAGCACGTTCACAAACTGGAACAGCATGGTGGTCCGGAAGATCTTCTGCGGAGGAGAGGCCGGGTGAGCGAGAGATGGGGCTGGGGGGTGCACACCTGCCACTTCCTGTCGTGCTCCCCAGCCAGAGGCCAAGACAGGGAGACTCTGCCCAGCACAGGACCGCTGAGGAAGGGCGCTCCTACGGGATGGGGCACTTACTTTGTGATACAGCTTCTGCTTGGTGTTGAGGGTCTCCAAGTAGAAGAGATTTTGTTTAAACAGGTGGATGTCGGGCTGGAGAAAGGACTGTCCAAAAGCCTAGGAAACGAGACCAGTGTTTGCAAGCCACACAGTGAGCAACAGACCAAGCCCTCCTGGGCACCTACCCAGGTCACGAGCAGCCTGCGCATGGCTCCTGGTGCCAACAGCCAGAGCGAGGGCATCAACAGCTGATTCTTCTGACCTGTCCTGCCAGGTCTCTGGAAGGTGCCCTTCCCCCCACTCCTAAGTGCTGCTGCCCCCTGGCCTCACCTCGTGTTCTGGTCTTACCTTGCACCCTCCGTAATGAACCTCTACGCCCTTCCGTGGGATGGCGCGTTGAAGCGAGAAGCCAACGAGCCTTCGCAGTCCCAGCAGACACGAAGCCCACCCGCCCAGCCTTGTGGCCCCACAAGCCGCCCGGCCCTCCAAAACCACCACTCTTCAGTGGCTCCTTCACAACTGGCTGCCTCCCAGGGGCTGAGCAGCAGCAAACTTGAGACTGTTCCCAGCGTCCAGGCTGAAAAGCGACTAGCGCGAGGACAACGAGAAACAGCCCCACCCGCAAAGGCCACAAAGAGCCCTGCTCCAGTAGGAAAAGCGGGGCCAGCCCCTGAAACGCAGCCCCAGGGCCGCAGGAGACCCCAGAGCTGGCTGAAGGCCCCATCCCTCTGTCCCTGCGACCCTCGGCCCTGAGAAGGGGTCCTGGCAGTCCGACCGTAGAGTCAGAATCTCCGCAATGACCACTGGTTTTTATTTCTCTGGTAAAGCCTAACAGAGTAAAACCCCCACTTCGGAGGTGCACGACCATGGAGACACCCAACACGTTCCCTTGACCCCAAAGCCCCCTGCACCCTCCGCAGTCAGCCCAGCCTCCACCCCACCCCCAGATGGCAGAGCTCATGCGCCGGCCCTCTGGAACTGCCGTCTCCCAGAGAGCCACAGAAAGGAACGGACCCCGGCTCAGGCACTCTACTTAGCGTGACTCCTTGGGGGTCCCCTGCACCGCTCTCCGCATGGCGCCACTTCCTGCGCACCAGGGAGCCGCGGTCTCTCTCACACACGCACCAGAGCACTGATGCCCTCAGTGGGTATCCGGAGCCCATCTCCTGGCAGTCATGAACAAGCCACTAAAAACACCTGTGATGAGATGCCCTTATCCAAGGGAAGATACTCAGAAGTGGACTCCGACGGCCACATGGCGACTGTCTGCCATTTTCTAAGACACTGTGCAGCTGTTTCCCAAAGTGGCTGTACCAGTGCTGAGTTCCCCAGCGCTGAGCTCCGGGAAGTCTTAAGAGCAAGTCCAGAGTTTAGAGTGAGGTGGGAAGGGAGCAAACGCCTGGGGACCCCCAACCTAAGCCCTCGGGACTGGCACGCGGCAAAGGGCCTGCGAGAGCCAGGGCAGGGCCGCGCTGCTCCGGCGGGTTGTCCACAGAGGATGTGTGGGCTGACGGGGGCTGAATGCCTCTCTCGGGCATCCCCGTGAGGAATCTGAGAAAAATCCAAGAGCCCTCTGCTCCTTGACCTAAGGAGAACAGGAGCTGTATGGGCAGCCAGCCTGGGGCACGGGGGGGGGGGGGGGGGGGGGGGAAAGGGGGGGCCCTCAGGGCTTCCCTGCAAGGATGAATATTTTCGGTGCTTTCACATTCATCTCAAAGAGGAAACAAAATTCCTGAACTCAGGATTTGGCAAAGTCAACACAGAGATGCCCCTAGGATACAGTCTACTGCCGACTGCTAAATAAGGAGAAAAGAAGCAACTGACGTATATCTTCTGCTGTTTGTTTAACTGGAAAGAAAGCACTTTGCAAGCTCAAGTCAGTGTCACTTGAAACAGGGGCCTAGACAGTACTACTTGTGAGCGCCATACACTTCACCCCAAACTGGACTCAATTAGTAGTACGGACAGAAAAAAAGGTCACACACCTGAGTGCGGAACAAAGGTAACACCGGGGAGTAGCCACAGACCAGGGGAGGACCCCTAACGCGCCCCAGCAAGGTGTGTGTGGCTCCCAGGGTGCTCATGCCACAGGGCCCAACGGCTGTGCTGATTTGGAAGGGAGCACCCGCACGGAACAGAGTGTGACGGCAGAGTGACCATCACAGCTGCAGCCCAGAGGCCCATCCCAGAGCCCCCCGGAAGTGGGCACCCACTTAAGAGGGTGCTGGGGAGTCTGATGCAGGCATCGTCACACACTCCAGGAAGCACTGCCAGAAGCCAAGGGACCAGACCCACTCCAGGACCTGCCCATGCGGGCACGGCGCCATCCCAGCCACAGGCGGCAGGTGGCTGCATCCCTGCCCTCCAGCTGAAGACACCGCGGAAGGAATTTAATTTACTTCAAAGGCACAAAGAGGTGAGAGTGGGCTCTCACTCCAAGACCAACGGGCTCAAAAGAGTCTACCTGCTGCAGTGGCAACATTACAGGAAGTGGTACCATATGCCAAAGAAGCAAAGCCAGGGACAGTCGGTCAGCAGACCCCAGGAGAGTCTAGAATGAGGCCCACATCCTTGGATGACACGGCAACCTCACCAGCAACCCCACATTACCTGCATGATGGCACTGAACTGCGGCTCATTCTCCATCTGCTCCTCAGCAATCCCCCTCTGGACACTGGCTAGGACAGTGGACTTGAAGAAGTACCTCCAGTTGTGATGGAGTGTCCGGAAAAGAAGCTCAAACAGCTCAGCCTTCACATCGGGCGAGGGGCGCTGTGGAAACACAGATTTCACACCTTCCCTCCCACAGCTCAGGGAGCCCCTCACAACATGGGCCAAGAGCAACCAAGAGGCCTAAGGGACACCTGGTAATACAAGCAGAGCGCAAGCTTCCCAGCCACCCCTTCTCCACCCCTGAGTCCTGCCGAGCCCCCCTCAGTTTGGCCACCAGTCCAAACCAGGAGACTCAGGCAGAGTCTGACCACATCAGACAGAAGGTGCCAAGGGGCCTTTTTCCTGATAGAAGCATTAGGCATAAAAGGGCAGCCAGACGGAAAAGCAATGAGGATATGAGTTTTCTGATCAGAACACAGCTGGTCCGTCACAGCCCCGTGGCTGTGCCGTCCCTTCACATAACAAATGCCCCAGCTAACCTGCAGACCTCACACAACCTCTGAAGCCAAGCAGCCACAACGTGGCTCTGCTCCCGCAGAAGGGGAGTCTGCAGGGCCCTCAGAAGGCCCAGAAGGGAACACCAGAGGGTGTGGGGCGGAGACGGGAAGGAGGCAGGCTCAGCAGCATTTCCCACCCACCGCCAAGGCGCTGGAGAGCACGGCTGGTCACGGCACTACAGACAGCCGCAGACTGCCGAACCAAGAAGGCGCAGCCACATTAACTCAGCCTGGCTTCCAACGGAGCTCAGACCAGCGGGCACAGGAGCCACAGCAGGAGCGCGTACAGGGGCCGAGCGTATTTAGGGACACAAAGCACCACTCCTTCCACTGGTCTGACTAGTCCACAAGGCCACCTCCTACTTCTCTAACCATAACAGAAAATATAAACTGAATCTGCACTTACTCTGGACCTTGGCACGCTGAGCTTGCTTTCTAAGAGGGAGAGGGAGTTGCCCCAGACAACAAAAGCCTTTCATGGTTCTGAGGCCTTCCCTGCCTTGTCTCCTTGCGCTCACTAGTGCTCGTAACAGGAAAGCGCATTTGCTACTTTCGCTGCAGCAAACCACTCGTCACCAGGGCCACGCATCATCTGCCCAGGGAGACTGAGCCTACTCAACAGCCAGGCGCGAGGCACCCCGCTGTCACGCAGGTGACTCCCCAATACAGGAGACTGTGCCAAGCTCAGGCATGCTTTTCTGGGGGAAAAAAGTATCATACACAGAAAATACAATAACAAACTAGCTGCAAAACACAGTGCACTTTCCTCGCTATCTCCTTCCCCACCACGTCAGCTGAGAGGTGGCCCAGCACCAGCCCGTGCACACGTACCTCAGCAATGATGGGGTACACCTGCTCCATGCACAGGGAGATGATGCTGGGCAGGAAGGGCTTAAAGACCTGGCCAGGCTCCTGGACCACCACCTGCAAGATCTTCAGGAACTTCTCCACCACCCGGCAGCCAGTGCTGCCTTCATGGAGGATGCTCTCAGCCAGCTGCTCCCTGCAGGCAGGAGAAACCGCGTGTTAGCTGAGGAAGCGCTTTCCTGGGGCCAGCGTGACAGCCGACGCTGTGGCAGCGCAGACGGAGAGCCAAGCCCTGGCTTCGCAGCCAGGCGCTGGTACTTCTCCTTGAATCTGGAGAGCCTGGGCAGCAGGTGCGTGGTTACCTGGTAAACATGTTGAGGAAAGTCTGTATGATCTGTTCCGTGAAAGGCACGCCCATCTGTACTCTAAGGCCTCGAAACAGAGTGAGGAAGAAGCTCAGCATCTCATCAGTCACGTCTACACAAAGGACAGAGGAGACAGTCAGAGCACGTACGTGCAGGGGCTCAGTGGACTCCCTTTCACAGTCTGCGCTGTCATCTCACTCTGAGGCTTCCTGCTGGAAAAAATTCCCCCACACCACCAGAGCCAATGACAGAAAGTGGAAAATGATTAAGGACACGCTGAGAAAACAGCTCTGGTAGCGAAGCTCCGCCGAGGGCTCACGACAGGAAGCGAAGGGCGTCTCGAAGCCGCCTTGCGGCTGGCAGTCAGCAACATTCAGTCTTCCCTGCAGCGGAGCAGTCTGTGCCCCCAGCCAGAACTACTCAACTGGGTCAACACCTGAGTGCTTCAGTCATCTTCTCTCTGCGATCAATAACCCCTGCAAGCTGGGTCAGAGGTTAAACAGCTACAGGGGGTAAACAGGAAGGATTCGGGCTGCAAGGCTCAGGGCCACTAAATGGATTAATTACAGAAATACTGGTTGCATTTAGTGTAGCTCCATGCCCAGATCCCAACAATCATGCTGGCTGACTGCAAGCACTCTGCTCATCAGAGGCAATCACTGAGTATCTGCTGGCTGAGAAGCCACTGCCAGTTCTCGCTCACAACTGACAAGATCGCTCTCCATGCTCTACAAGAGCCAGGTAAGGCATCCCGAGCTGGGGAGAGCCTCTGTCAGCAACAGCGACAGACGGGGCACCATCTTGGCAAAACCCACTTTGCTATCTACGTAGCTGAGCATATCAGAAAAAGTTCCCTTTCCTCTCCTTTCTAATGCCCTATTACTTCCATCTACTTAAATTCTTCCTGGGAAAAGGCAAAGACTGAAACCAAAATGGGCAAGAGGCTCCCGAGTCACAGTGCCACTTAACACAGGCGAGCGCCCCTCAAAGCCTGGCCCCAGGATCCTTGAAGAAGCCCCACTGCCTCCGCAGGAGCTAGCACCTGCACGGCGTGCTCGATGCGTGCTACGGACCGAGCTTAGCACACCTGCCGGGAGGCCCAGGCAGCACCCACCTGACTGATGGATGAAAGCTGGAAAGAGGGCCAGCGAGACCTGCACCGACTCCTGCAGCGACTGGTAGCAGATCTGGCGGGGCTTGGTGGACTCCCCGGAGATGTTGTCCACAATGTCCTCCAGGACACTCAGCGTCTGGTGGATAATCACTTTGGCTGCAAATCAAGGTGAAAGTGCATGTCAGGACCTGGGGTACAACAAGGCAGAGCAGCACAGGTGAGGGGAGACCATACCCAGGGCATGTGAAGCACATCGCAGGGAGCACTTGCTGAAGGAACATTCTTCTTGGCAGAGTGACCCATCCCTCTCCCTCTGTGCCTTTTCCATCTTTCCCCTTTTTGACTGCCAAGACACCAGTTACCTGCCTGCTCCATTATTTTTATTATTATTATTTTTTGCCTCCATTTTGCCTGCATTTCTCAGAAAACAAGTCCACAGAGAAGATAAAATACATACTCAGCTCAAGGGCCTTGGACTTTACCAGGACTCTAAGGCAGTGAACAGAATGGTCAGCAGTTGTGTGTCATAGGTCATTAACACAGGCAACATTGGACACACACAGATTGGGTGCCAGTCTAAAGCCCCGACAGGACTCCAGCTACCCACACAGCCCCGACACCACAGCTGCTGTGGCTGCAAACAGTCTGCCCGACCAACCTGGGCCCGTGGCCTAACACGCAGATCTCAGTGCCATCAACTGCGGAACTCTCACTGCTAGTGACAACACATACTGCTAACGACATCCTGAGGCACACTTGATGTCTCTGGGCACCAAAGAGGGAGAAGGGGGCAGTGGCCAGCAAGCAGGCCAGAGGTGGGAGGACGAGCAAGGGCCAGGATCAAGGCACCGAGATGTGAACCAGAGTCGCTAGGTGGCTGGCCACGGGGGCAGGATCTCTGGCAGTGCACTGGGCCTCAACTGCCCAGCTTTGCAGGGGCTGCTACAGGGCCACAGAGAAGTTACAAGGCGATTCTAGCAAAGTGCCGGGAGCACCAGCAGATCTAGGACAGGGAAGCCGCCATTCCCAGCCCCTCTGAGCTGTTCTTCCCCTTCGATGTGGAGGCAGCTCTACAACAGGGAGAATGGCAGACTCCCCCCGCCTATCCCGAAGCAGGCAATCTCAGTGAGACAGACTGGCAGTACCCTGGGTGACAGGTGGGGAATAGACGACAAAAAACAAAACAGGATGTAACTGCCTATCCTTGATATTCTTGCCCCAAGATTGCTAGAAGCAATCAGGACATCACTACTGGACAATCTACAAGAAAATGGGTCTCAATTCTTCAAAAACGTCAATGCCACGAAATACAAAATGCAGGGGCGCTGTTCCATAATGAAAGAGACAAAGAGCGGGGTTGCAACCAAATGTAACACATATCACAGATCCTTAAGAAGCAAAAAGGGACGATTTCTTAACAATTGAGGAAAAATCAAAGGTGACCCTCATGCTAAATGGCATTCTTATAATAAGGTTACACAGCTTGACTGTTAAATGGTGGCTGGTTACATAAGAGACTCTCTGGTTCTAAAAGCATCAGGGATAAAGTGTCAATGTCAGACTTACTCTACATGGCTCAATAAACAAAGGGAAAGCGTGGGGAGTAGGGGAGAACAGTGTGACAAGATAGTAACAATGAGTAGATGTCCATGGAAGACACACCCATGCTCATTTCCTCATTCTTTCAACTATTCTCTATCACTGAAGTTCTTGACAAAATAAAACGTTGGACTAAGAAAAACTGTCCAGGTTTCATTTTCATACTTGCTGAGTTCGGGTATGGCACACCTCACACAGTCATGGGGAGAGCAAATGAAGTTAACAAAGGTCTCAGCCCTGTGTCTAGCACAGGCAAGACTCAGCAATCCTGAGAGGCTCCCTTTGAGTTGTGGGTGCTGCCCAGAGCACAGGTGGCACCACACTCCCCACCCCCATCCCCGCCCCCAAAGGTGTGGGAACCAGGACACAGTCCACGGTCCCTTCCCAGTGTAAGCATGCTGGCACACAGAACCTTCACCACCTGGGTCCTCGAGTAACCAGAATGAGTAAAACATCCCCAAGCCCCTGACCCAAGCTGGACGTGGAACAGGAGCAAGAAATAAATTCTTTTCAGGATGAAACCACTAAAGTTTGGGGTTGTTTATAAATATACACAACATTACCTAACTTATGCTCATTAATATAATTACATGGAAGATAAAGTGAGAAAAGACCATTAAAACTTTATATAAAATTAATTTCATAACAGCTGTTATAAGCCCAGGGGAAATTACTTAATTCGCTCAGACCTTAATTTCCTTGAGGATAAAATTCAGATAATTAAAAGTACCTGACTCATGAAACTGATGTGAGAATTAAATGAATTACTGAATGCGAAATACTATGACAAGGTTCAGACAATCACCAGACCATGACGGCTGATGCTGGCGGAGCCAGAGATTCAACGGTGAGACAAGACCACCCAGGTGAGAGCTAGTTCACAGTCTACCCACACAAGGCAGCCACTCTGTGTAACTAGAGAGCAGGTATTTTAAACTAGAGAAAGGAAGACAAGATAGTTAAAAACAGTCACTTTCTAAAATACTAAAACTGCTAAGATTTCAGTCTCTCCTTACTATTACACTTTTTGTACAATGAACACACATGTTTATATTTTGGATTTTATTTTTCTAAATAAAGAATGTTGCGCATTTACTACTCTGCTATTTCACAAAACATTTCTACTGACATTCTATAATATACAGTAATGTTCCACTATAGTCTTACTTGCAAATAAATTGAATATTTAAAAAGTTCCACAGTATTTATTATTTCAGCAAGATTTTTCAGAGAAATCTGACTCCTTCTACCTGAACCACGGAGTTCTCTTGTTACTTTTCACTTCAAACCTGAAGGGCCAATTCTGAAGATACCAAGCTCTTTCAAATCCTGAGATATTTGCAAATAAGGAAGAATGAAAACAGTTTAAAAAAAAACAGCCCTTAAATTCATTTTACCCAGTGTGAAAAGCTGAACTGTTTGAGTGCTCAGAGTCAATAATCATTGTAATTTCTTACTGACAGACAGCACCATATTAAAAGTCTTAAAAGGGTATTTTTTCCTATTTCGACATTTTTAAGTAAGAGGACCATCCTGCACTCAGGAAGAGGCCTAGCCGGTGAGCTCACTTGCACCCACAGGTAAGCAGAATCCCACTCGGCATCGTGTGATCCATGGACAGATGAATTCACCTCCTGAGCCTCAGGTGCAAATTTCACCTGCCACAAAGGAAGCAACATGCCAGTCACACCTGTCCGGGCACACCTGCCAGGGTCACTTACTGTCACTCAGAGGCATCTTCCTCTGTGGGGTGACGGCGTTGGGCTTCAGGCTGCGATAGTCCCGGGAGAGTGCGGAGATGAGGCTGGCATGGTTGATGGAGCGCACCGGCCATTGCTGCTCATTCTCAGGCAGGTTTGGCCATGGGAGCAGCAGGATGTTGGAGAGAGCTCGGCACACCAACACCTGAGCCTGAAAGAGACCCCACGGCACCCATCAGCAACTGCAGGGCAAAAAGCCGGCAAGGAGCTCACGCCTGGCACAGCTCTGGTGCCCACTGCACATACCCAGCTCTGGTCCCTGGGTTCCTTTCTAGTAACCTGTACCTGGGACGTTGGACCAATCAACTCCAGGAAGGCTGGGAGGAAAGATAAAATGAAGCAACAGCAACCCAGCCTTGGCCTGGCACAGGCCAGACCGGCCTCCGGGACTGCCCCTGGTGTGGGTGCTCTCCCACAAAGAATGGCGGAGAAGCAGATACAGTGCAGACATCAAGGCCAACTGGCCCCTCGGCTGCTGGCACAGACACTCAGAGGAGCTACTCAGAACAGTGCTGTTAAGAAAATCCTATAATCAATGCACCCTTGACGCCACAACCAACTTCCAGGTCCCCTTAAGAAACCACCCTGCCCCTGCCCCCACCCTAACGCATGCCTTTTTGTTTTACAGTTCTTGCCTGAGCCTCCTACAGCCTGTTTTTAAGAAAATATCCTTGTTTGGAGCTTCTCAACTCTAAGAAAACAAACGTAACAACAACAACAAAAAAAAATAAACCGTGCTGGACCAAAAAGAAAGCAAAGAGGATTCTCAACAGCAGCAAATTACCAGCTCTCAAGCAGCACCACCTCTGTGCATGTGGGCAGCGGCTTTGTGTGTCTGAATTGGCACCCTGACCATTCACACCGGCAAGGGCTGAATGAGCGTGCCACAAGTCTAAGAAGCACGTCCAGGCAGACAAGGCCCACTAGCTCCGAGTACAAAAAGGGGACCTGACTCTTCTTCCTCAGCTTCCCTGAGTCCAGGGCCCTGGAACTCACCTTATCAACAAGTCGCTGGGCAGAGGCATCTGTGATTCTGCTGAACACTTTCTGCACTGCAGGGATGCTGATCAGAAAGACAGGCCGCACGGTGGTAGCCAGGGAGACCAGCAGGTGGCATGCAGAGAGCAGCAACTTGTCTTGGACCTGGAGAGGGAAGGACATATGAGCTCACTACATACCCCCTGAAACTGGTAACAGGACTCTGACCAGGCAGCCACAAGCTAAGGGGGGGCTCATCTGTCAAGTGATTCCAGCAAGGCTCAAAGATGTCTTCCTAGGAGGACTCCCAGCCAGAGGCATCCTCCTCTCTATCACAGCCCAGTACTGGCCCTCGAGCCAGGATCACCACTCCCAGTTCCTCCTCCTCATAGTCACCTACTCCTTGGAAATCAGTCACTTCTCAACTAAGAATCTCCGGTGGACCCCTCTCTGTTCCCAAAGCATAGGGCAAAGTCACTGGTATGTCACTCGAGCAACTGGGACTGTTCCACACTCTCCTCTTGTGGTAGCCAAGTCAAGCTGTCTGGCCCGTGCCTGCCTCACTCCATCAGCCAACCCAGTCACAACTGCATCCTGAATATCAGCATGCCTGTGTAAAGCCCAGTTCACCTCATACACTGTGCATGGGAATGTAAATCAGTGCAGCTATTATGGAAAACAGTAGGAAGACTCCCCCAAACATTAAAATTAGAAATTGCATTACCCAGTTACCCACCTCTGGGTATTTACTAAAGAACATAGAAGTACTAATTTGAAAAGATACAGTCACCCCCATGTTCACCACAGCATTATTCACAATAGCCAAGAGCTGGAAACAATCTAAGTGCCCATCAATAGATGGGTAAAGACGATGAGGTCGATATATGGTAAAATACTACTCAGCTATCAACAGAGTCCTGCCACTGCAACTTCACGGATGGACCCAGAGGGTATCAAGCTAGTGAAGTCAGAGAAAGATTTGAAAACATATGATTTCACTCATGTGTGACAAAAACAAACAAAACAAATATTTACACACTAAGATGTAAACAACAGAATTACTAAGCATGTAATAATAAACTAAAAAAAAAAGTAAATAAAAACAAAGCAAATCAATCAAATAGAAAAAAAATAAACTTTCTGACTACACTGTCAAATTGGTGGTTACCAAATGGGGAGGGAGAGTGGGCAAACCAGCTAAGAATGGTCAATTGTATGTCAAGGATGGAATTAGACTTTCAATAGAAGACACAATGAGATAGCTATATATATACACAAGTACATGTACAGATGTTGATTTACAATGATGCACACATGAAACCTGCATGAGGTTATAATCCAATGTGACTTTAATTAAAAAGAGACACTGAGCTTGAGTACCACTCTGTCCCTGCAGACGGGCCCTGGTGCTGGTGAGACTGCTGCAAGGCACACCAAGAGTCGGGGGCACAGGAATGACTGAGAGAGAGACATTACCATGATCTCCCAGAGCTGTAAGAGAGCCCTAACTTATAGTTCTATAATCCCACTTTATGCTAAGAAAATTATCAAAAGGATAAAGTTACTTCCACAAATTACATATATATCAGAATTGTGGGGAATGATTTTCTTCCAAACAAAGGATTTTGAAAAATGAAGCAACTTGAAAAACCCAGCAACGGCTAGCAGACTATGAAACACCTCCACAGGATAGAACTCATTGACAAATTGCAGTTCCAAATATAACAAAAACTTAGGGAGGACAATGCGCTGCTCTATTAGTAGTGACACAGAATGATATATGTGAATAAAACGACAAAAAAAAAAAGCAACAAGCCTTCATGTATGTGCTCTAGTGATAAAAACTGGTGGTATTCTTGGAGGACAACTTAGTAGATTCTTATCAACTTTTAGGGGGATGTAACCTTTAACCCAGCAATTCCATTTCCAGGAACTCACCCTATTAGAATGTACATGTAAAGATTTCCATCAACAGAAGATCAGACTAGATCCCTCCTGCGAAGAACACTAGACAAGCTGCAAAACTGAAGTCTCTACACACAGAAAGGTCTACCAAGTGCAGTTAAGCAAAAGCAGCGGCACCTCCCAGCCACCTGCAAACCTTTACTAACATAATGGCTTAATGTATGCTAAAACAGAAGAAAAGTCTGAAGGATATTCAACAAACTGCTGACAATGCTTACCTTGGAAAGTTAATTCCTTTTGGAGGAAGGAAGGAATTAACTATAACTTTTACTCGTAAATATGAACAAAATTTTACTTTTTCACGATGAGCATGTATTCATGTGGAACTGAGAGAACTAAAGACATGAAGTCATGCTTGGACTTTTGTGCCTGTGATGGAAAGGGAGCACAGAATGACACAGTTCTAGCAGTCACTGAGAATTATGGGTAAGGCTATGCAGAACTTGATCTGATAATAAATGGACAGAAGACAGAGAGCAAGATAACAGGCATATCCATGACTGCTTCAAGACCTTGGTGCTGATCAGCGGCGCCACGGCATCCATGGTGGTGGAGATGAGCGAGACAAACTGCTGGCTGTTCTGCCGGTGGGCCTCGCTGCAGCACTGCGCGAGCCAGTGAGCGTGAGCCTGCAGAGCAGCCAGGGCCTGTGCGTGCCTGCCAGGAAAGAAGATACACTGTGAGGAGTGCCAAAACAGCCCCCCTCTCCCCATGGGCTTGTCTTGCGGGAGGGAAGGGTTCATTCACTGGGTTCACTGTCCAGGACCTGGGCCCAGTGCACAATCACAGCCGACTACTGCCACGCAGACCTAGAGAGCCAGTGTTGCCACCACTGCCTACAACACAGAGGGTAGACACTCACCAGGTACCATGTACGTACCATGTGTACAGAAATTCAGATACTGGGAGCTTGAAATTCAGAGTGACCAGGAAGCTATTTTATATTTAAAATCCAATCACCTTATCCATTATTTAAGTTCTGGGTATGAAGTTCTAGAACCTAAGAACTTCAGTCAAGCTATCAAGTGTATAGACCTCCTTAAGGCTGAAGGGAGGGGGAATCTCAAACTTCTGAAAGTATGTGCAATGTGTTATGTTTATTAGCAAGTTACCATCTTAGAGAATTCTCAGAACTTTCTCTAAATTCAGAGGTATTTTACATATATATAATTTAAAAACACCATAGTAAATAAGACTGTCTATCATTTATCTAACTTACAGCTTAGGAATATTCTAGAAGAGAGATCAGCAGACATTTTTCTACATAAATTAGAGAGTAAGTGTTTTAAGTTTTGCAGCCCACCCTGTCACAGCTATTCAACTCTGCCATTACAGTGCAAAAGCAGTTACAGAACAAGATGTATATGAGTGGGCATGCCCATATTTCAACAAAACTTTATTACAACAGTTAACAGAAGGTCAGGTTTGGTGCAGGCCTTCCCTAATTTGCCACCTTAGAGCCGTCCTTCTGACCAGTGTGAGCTCTAGGAAATGGTCTCATTTCCAGTCCCATTCCTCTAATCTTCCATACACCCCTTTCCTAATAGCTTCTCAACTGCCAATAGCTTTTTCAAGTGGGGTCCTTTGATGTCCTGTTTCAAAATCGCATGAGGTTCTTTAATATGCAAATACCTGAGCTTTATCCCATCTTACCAGAGACTCGCTTGATTAAATGTACCCCCAAGTATTTCTTCCATACTCAACAGTTTCAAGTTGCTGGACTATAGGTCAAAATTCATGGCCTTCGAAGTGTTTCTGCTTTAGCCCCAACACTATGCAGACTCATCTCCCATCAGGCAAACTGTTTAGTCCCTCCCTAACTGTGTGACTGCTGCATTTTAACGTCTTAGTCTGTACTGTTTTTCCCTCCTGAGATGACAATTTCATACAATTTCTCTCTAGATTTGGAGTTGGGAGTTTTTCCTCCTCTTCACGCCAGCCACGACAGTTCTTTTTCATCTATGAAATTATTTGAGGTTGAAAACAAGGTCATTCCTGAGAAAGCACAAACACACAACTCCATACTCACACATCAATGAGGTCAGGTTTCAGCACTGAGGGCACAGCCGTTTCAATGTTGTACAGTTTTATCTGAGACCCATACAGAGTGACTTTGACCAACCTGTTGGCAAAAAGAAACAAGAAAAACATCCAGTTTATGGACTACAACAGACAAAACGGACAAGGTACCATTAGAAACTGCTCTCCAGACAAAAAAGAACCAAAACCAGACATTCAGTCTTATTTCAAATAAGTATTTTGAGATGTCCACTAAGATTTATATGCAAAGACACCAATTAAAGTATTATTTACAATATCAAAAAAACCTGAAAACAATATAAATATCCAATATATAGAATAAAATACACATACAATATTAAAATACCAAACACTAACATGTACCCTTAACATTGAAACATGAAATACTTGAAACACAAAGGCTATGCCAAATACCTATACATAATATACCTAAATTCATTTTCAGTTTCTATTCATTTTTAATTAAAAAAAAAATTCTATTCTTGCTATTAACAGAAGAATGGAAGAATATTCACCAAAATGTGTTTAGTAGTTACCACCTGTTTTGAGAGTAGGACAGAGTGAGTGGGTTATGAGTGGTAACTTTTCCTCTGTATTTCTAAATTGTCTACAATGAATTACACTTTTACAAATGAGAATGGAAAAAAAAATTTAAGCAGACTTGCTGTTCCTAGATTTTATCTTAAATCATTTTTTAAGGAAATGCTTCGATCTGGTAAGCGATAATATCCAGAACACACAGAGCACGCACTCAACAACAAAAGACCCATCCTGGCAGCTGGCTAGCAACATGGGCGTGTACATTATGCTTTATTAATGGGGCTCTCCTAATGTGTCCTTATAATCTACCCTTACCTGGTTTCTTCCACACACCAGATCTTCAGGGAAATGAGAGTCTGTATTTACTGAGTGCTTGCTACATGCTAGGCACTGTGTTAAGTGCCTTACCTCACGGAATTCTTTCACTAAGCCTATAAGATACCATGTCTACTCTGCCTGACAGACGAGAGACCTGAAGGTCAGACTGACCTCATGCGTAGCAGAGCCTCAGGGTGCCTGGCGCCAGAGCAGCAGCTGTCTGGCAACGTGCTGCCCCTCTCAGGCTCAGAAGGCACCGAGCTCTGAAGGAGGAATGGCTCCAAAACCTAACTGCTCACCTACCTCTCCACAACCGTGAGGGCATCGTTGAAGCGCGCAGCAAACACGTCACCTATGAAGTACTCCGCTAAGCGGCCCACGGCCTGCAGCAGGGAGCTCAAGTCTCTCAGGGAACAATGCAACCGCCGGCAGTCGTTCTCCGCCGTGATGTTCAACCTGTGTCCTGGAACATAACACCTCAGACAGTTTTTCACAGGAAAAACATGCTTTAGATACCACTGTAGCTTCTAGCTAAGCTATATTAAGTAAAACCAACTGTTAACAAAAAGCCCACAGGCAGCTTCCCGGCACCTAGCAGGCAGAGTGGGCAAGGTCTCCACCTAAAGCATACCCTTCACCTGCAGCAGCCAGAGGCCAGGAGAGAGCTGAGGGGTCAGTCAATCACTCCGGACCTGGGAGGCACTGACACAACTGTTTCTCATACAAGGACCCACAACCCAGGAGGCCCAGTAACTGACCCAGCAGGGGCAGATTTCCCAGGTAGAGCTGGGGTCTTAGGCTAAGTCGAAATGATTGCAAACCTGCCTGCCTTGTGCACCTGTCTCTCAGCAGAATGGAATTTCCATGGCTGACAGGTAGAATGCACCAGCCCTCTGCCCGGGTTTGTAGGCACTGAGGAGGGAGGGAATCAAGGCACAAGATGGGAGATTCAGAAGATAGTCCTGGGCACCTCTGGCCCTATGCCTCAGTGAGGTCTGTGAAGCCTCCGTTTCTTCCTCTTTAAAACAGCATTTTTAAAAAAGCATCTAATTCACTATTCTAAAAATCCAGTTAAAAAGCATTTTAAAAACTCTATAAAGCATCAGTTCTAGTAACTGTGTTTCTAATACTCATGATAACAAAGAGTGAGTGACTGTCTAAGGCCTGAAACATCTTTACTGTTCAATGTAAATGAGTGAGGAGGCAAAAGATGAAGGAGACAAACATCCTCTATTCAGCTTTCTTGCCCTTTGACCCTTCTCCCCAGAAAGGTCCACGAAAAAAAGAAAAAGAAGAAGAAAAGCTGTCAAACTAGAGGAGAGCAAGCTGAGTCTGACAGGCCTCCTCCCTCACGCCGCAAGAATGAGGGCGAGTCATCATCAGATCACTGTTGGGGCACCTGTGATCCCACCACTCCAAACCACTTTCACACCCACTCCCTCCCTGTCTCTGTCAAGAGGCAGAGGCTCTGAACTAGTTATCACCCCCACACACATGGCTCTCCGCAGGAACCTTCCTAGAACACAGATCTATGCACACAGCTGACCATCAGCAAGGTGCCAAGCCCTCTTGGGCTCTCTCCAGCTACAGGGGGAGACACTGGACTCCCCAGCATCAACTGTAGGTCACTCAGGAACCAACTGTCTCCCACTGCTCTGTTCTACCGGCAGGGCCCACTGAAGACTCCCTGTCACTGGCACTCTGCACCTCTGCTTAAACAGTGCCCTTGCCCTGGGCACATTCACGGAGACCCTCCAGATTCACATCAGTATCATCTCTCCTGGGAGGCTCTCCTCTCCAGGATACCTCATGTACACAAAGAGATAAACCAACAATCTCCTGACTGAGTGCATGCTTATTTGTGTGAGGGGCTCGACTCATCATCCAGCACAGTGCCTCATACAGAATCAGCAATCCCTGCTGGGTGGATGAACTACAACAGAACAGCGAGCACAAGAGCAGATCTTGGGGAGCACTGCCCTATGGGAATACTCACTTTCTTACTAAAAGCTGAAAATGGACAAGCAACACTTAATACTCCATCTCCCTTCTACTCTACTCCATCTTCTACTCCATCTCCCATGTCTCTCTACCTCGTTACTAGTTTTCAATGCACTCACTGTACTTACACCTAGAACTAGGTCCCCTTACGTATGATACCTATGAGTCTTCTTGAATAATTTTAAGCATGAAGACAAACGCTCTGTGTTTCTCTTTTGTAAAACTACACACAAACACCCTTAAATCAACTTTCCATTGGACTGTGGCCCCTGTCTGAAGACAGCTGCAAAGTTATCATAACCAGGCCTCCCCCATTTCCCCTTGGTCACCCATATCCACGTGAATACAACTGGTGCACGGTCTTCGACCAGCACTGCCTTTTCCCAACTGGCCCTTCAGGATCTTCCTGGACATCTCAACTGAATGCCAGCGAGCCCAAGGCCTCTTGAGGCAGCCTTCCACCTTGGGAATGCTCAATCAAAGGAGACTGGAAGTCTGTCTCCCTATAGTTCCTGCTTGCTATTGTTGGTCCATGAGGGTAACAGATAAAACAAGCCTAAGCCTACTGACACTAGGCCACCTTGGAGAAATGAGAAGACAAGGGAAACATTCTTACGAATGTCCTCTTGGCTTAAATACACACCTGGGCCCCCTGCATCTCCCATCACCTTCTGAGTAACCTTGTCACCCTGACCTCTAAACCTGTCCTAATTTGTCTAACAAACGCCAGTCATCTTGGCACTGGTGTGTGTGTGTTATAAACTGGTAGGTTGAACCAAAGGCAATATTTGATCATTTCTCACCCACAGTTTCACACAATTCACCTTAATACACATGTCATTTTAGATGTTAATCAAAACTGAAGTTGATTCATCCCTGCACTATGTGCCCCCTCCCGAAGTCTCTGCCTCTGGCCCCGCCTTGAAACCTTCTACCCCCACCACAGAGCCAGGAGGCACCACCTAAACTCGAGGGGGCAGACCAGAGTTCCCACTGAGAAAAGCTGTTCACCTCCACCCACATTTCCCTCTGTTCGACGCCAGACACAGATCTCCTCCCAAGAGCACAGCACATCTGGGAAGGCAGCCTTCAGATGAGAGCACTGCTGCATGGATGGAGAGAGACAGACTGACACGGCCACACTGAAGCTCCATCTCCCACAAGCCACAGCGCCTGGAGCAACCTAGACGTGCTCTCAGCAACATCCCCAGAGCAGCTCCCCAGGAAAAGAACACCTGCATGGTAAACATAATTGAGCTTTTCTTTTCAGGCAAAGGGAATTGGGGAGGTGGGAGTAGTAAAATTACGTGTGAGGTATTCCTCCTCTCTGGGAGAACAAGCAAGTCGTAAATGAACCCAGGCAGACAAAGAACTGATGCACAAAAAGCTCATCTATTACAGATGGCGCCATCTCATAGGTAGGAATATTTTTATTGCTAAAGGGGAAAGTTAACAGCTACTGGGGAGCTCAAGGAAGAGCAGCAGACGTCACATACAGACAGACGGATACCTTAGGATCATATGAAGACATAAAGGCAGGACAGAAGGACACCAGCAACAGAGAGTCTCAGATCAGTCAGACCACAAGAGTGGGGAAGACAGACAGGAGAGCAGAGGGGAGCGTCCTTGGGCAACAGTGGTGCACAGCAACTGCCTTAAAGGAGCAGAGGCAGAAAGATGAGCAGCAGGAGGAGACTCCAGTTGATCTGCATGCGCTGCCACAAACCAAAGGCAGGGGGTTCTCTGGGCTGGGTGACAACCCTGTGGGTGGTACTGCCTGTTGGGATACACAGTCCCAGCGCCACAAGAGAGCAAGAATCATGACTGACTGCCATCTACACAGACTCCAGAGCAACCCAAGAGCTAAAGGCTGGCTAGAAGGCCAGTGCACCCCTACCAGGGGCAAGCAATCCGACTTCTGTCAGGAGGCATCAAGGCTGACTGATAGAGCCTGAAGGTTGCTTGAGGGATAAATGGCCATGAGAACCAGGGAGCAAACCACTCTCAGAGTTTCCATTTTTTAATAGCCTTTGCATTGGAAACTTGACTTTGAAATCACCAAGGGATGGGGGAATGCTTTGTTATGGGGAAGAAAGCTCATTTAGAACAGGAAATTATTATTTCTCTGACTTAAGAGGGTTTGCCACTGGAGTACACACCAGTGGTCAGAGCTAGGAATTTATGCATTTACAAATGATCTGAAGTTTCAATTCCAGCACACTCTGAAATTGCCATAAATGGACTTCAGTAAAAGTAGGTATAGAATATATCATTTAGGGGGAAATAAATCAGATTATCCTTCCCAGATGAGAAGCTCTGAGTTATCATTATGCCTCAGGAAAAGAAGCAAAGAATCACTGCAGGTTTTCACCTTCACCTGAAGATAAACTCAATCTGACAGAATAAGTTCACCATAACACTGAATGGAAAACTTAGGAGTCAATTTATGGGGGGAGGGAGGGACCATGCTTGAGCACAAACAGTATCTCAAAGGTTCTGAGTACATTCTAGTTTGACTGTGCTGAGGGAGAGACCACCAGGGCATGATTTTTCCCAAGAACAGATTCTGGACACATCTGTAGTATTTGCATACAATTAAAAGATTTTTCGATAGTTTTGACAGAATATTTCATGCCAGTGTTTGCTATGAAAAGTGGTACTCCTCAAGCTTTATATAAACTGTTCTTACCCTATCTACAAAGCCCTGGGTTGGACTTGAGGCCTGCCAAGTCCCCTCAACCTCCTGGGGCCCAGTGGATTAGTCAGAAGCTAATACAGTCATGGAAACAAGTTGTCACGGGCCACCAAGAGGGGCAGTCTTAGAGAGGGCCTCCCGCGGAGGCTCTGCCATGAATAACAAGCTGGTCCTGGAGACGGCTGCACCCTGGGGGCAGCTGTGTGCCAGGCTGGTGCAGAACTCTCTTAAAGAAAACTGTGCGGAAGAGTAGTGTGAAATGACCACCAAGGCACAGGTGCATGTGCAAGAACACCAACAAGTTTCTGGTGTTTTCAGCTGGCAAAATGGTGTCAGATTTTAGTTAATCCAGCTTCATCATTCCCCATCACACCATCTTGGGACTATCACTATATAACCACACATATCTCAGAACAACAATTTTCTCTTCTTCAAAACTGGGAAAATCAACATTAGTACCTATGCCTCGCAAGACAGCAGAACTAAGGTAAGTAAATAATACAGTGCCTGGCTTATAACAAGTTTGCATATAAATGGAAGTTACCATCATTGAAAGAATAAAAACAAAATGATTAAAAACAACAAAAAATTACCAACATGAAACCCCAAGCAGGCGCCATCGGTAAAGGGCCCCCCAAAGTCTCTCCAAGCTGGAAGTCAGAGCCTGCTCAGGCCATTTGCACGGAGCACTAACAACCACTCACAAGCAGTATCTCCAACCATGAGTCCTCAGCTCTGAAGGTGCATCCCACTCTCCTGACTCTGGAAGCAAAGACCATAGCACAGGCAAGGCCTTTGCTACCCTCTTCTCCAGTACACTCACTGATTTAGGGGCGCAAGAAAGTAATTCTGCTTGTTGGGTTTTCATTAAGTCTACTTCACTGATCTAAATTAGTTTCCTGTTCTCTCCTACTGAAACCACTCTTTGAATATACTGGCAGAGCCTCATCACATCATCCCCCACGGCTCCTTTTCCTGTGATTTTTTTTTTTTTTTTTAATTTTCCCTGTTTAGCAGTAGGGAGATGGAGCAGCAAGGAGGTGGCAGTGGAGAAAGCATGCTCTGACAGTGAGGAAGGCAATACTTAAATACCAGCTCACTTTTTAAAAAAAAATATTGGTTAAATTAGAAAATAAAAACCAATTTACCTGACCCTGAAGTAACTATAAACTGCTGTAATCCCAGATAGACTTCTAAATTGTCCTGTAGAACTGGGAACTGAAAACAAAGAAACAAAGATTAAAGAAAAAAAAAAAAACCCATAAATTCAAATTTTCTAACATTTTGACATTAAAACATTAGAAATACCTCTGGGCAGGGAGGGATAGGATTAGCCTTTTCTCTGGGAACCTTACTGAGATGCCCTCCCCACCACCACACCCTCTTCCCAAGATGTCTTACAGTTAAAACTATCAATTGTATGTGAAGTAAGAAAGCAAAGAGCTTATCAGTTTGATGCTTTTTGTTTCTAAACAGAGCTTTTAGTGCTGTAGTGCTGGGTGACAAAATAGGTTCCATAAAAAGGCCATCCAGCCCCCAGATGACCAACACCCCCCACCCCACCCCCTACCCCCAGAGCCCTGAGGCAAGGCGATCTCCCCTCAAATCTGCACCCACCCTGGGCTTGATCAGGCGTGCCTGCTGAGGGGCAGGGCAGGGAAGAGAGGGCCATGCTTCCAAGGTCCTGGCTGTCTCACTGAGTGGACAGACCTCTCAGCCACAGCCAGACCTTTTTGTCCTACAGCTTTTAGCGTCCCACTAAGTAAAGACAAGACTGCCCACGGCAGAGCCCTAATAAGCAAAGCAAAGCAGGTGGCAAAATGAAACAGCTCTTTTCATAAAGGATCAGGAGACACAGGCTGGGTCCAGCAATGCAAGGCAGACCCAACAAACCGTTTTTGAAGAAGAGATGGCTCAGTGAGACTCCCTCAAATAACAAGCACCTTGTGCCTTGTACCAAATCAAGCTAGCCCTTATGACTAACAATTCCAGCACACAAACAGGCAGAGAATGCCAGCAGGCTGCAGAATGAGCTTCACAGGGCACTTTCAAATCTAGTTTTTAAAAATTTAGAGACATAATTTTTATCAATAAATTCTCTACCTGGCCTGGTTATCTTCAAGCTACTGATAAAAAGTCATGAGTAGAATTCTTATTATATCCAGGAGTTTAAAAATTCTTATTATATCCAAGAATTTAAGAAAGAACAGGGCTTCCAAAAGTTGATTTAAAATATTGTGGGAGATCATGAGAATCTGTTAAATCGGAGGATTTGTTAGGGTAATTATTATTCGCTGTTTAAAATACATGTACTTTAAAACACTGGTGCTTAAGGTGCATGTGCAGGCAAAGCATGAGCTTCCGTATTCCCCTCCAAATGGCGAGTTACCAGTGTTGAGAAGGCGTGTGTGGGAAGCAGCTCCATCACTTTGGCCACTACCTCCAAGCTCTGGCGTAAGTACCGCTGCCACTCTGTCTGTTGCTGTGGGGAAACACAGAAGGATCAGCTCTCCTAGACAGGCAGTCTGATCACCTTCCCTGGCAATCTACCCTCTGCCTCAGCTTCACTCTGACAAAATTTTAATGAAATTGAATATGATGGAACCAGGTTATCTGGTATTTTAAAACAGCCAAGCTGAAATATATTTTTTAATTAGTGAAATAATGTTATAAAAAACTATTTCACCGGATATTAAACGATCCACACAGAATGACCTACTTTTCTCCCAATGGCTTTAGATTTAAAAATCACTTGTGAAAGGCTCCAGTCCTCTTGACATCATCCCAGCGAGAGGAATTGGCCCCTCATGTCCTCCTGAAGCAGCCCATCACTGTGTGTCCACAAGGACAACTGTATATCATATGCCACTCAAACTCTGCTCCACAGACAGATGGCATCAACCTCTTCTGGAAGCTGGCAGGAAATGCAAATTCTGTGCCCTCCACCCACCCCAAAGGTCATAAGTCAGAGTGGATTTAACAAGCTGTCCAAGTGGTTCTAGTCACACTAAAATGAAAAGCATTGTCCTAAATCATAGTAAGCAGGGGAAACTCAAGTTCACTAAACACCTACTATGTACCAGGCCTGCAGCCAGTCAGTTCTTCCATAAGTAACTGTTAACAGGGGTCAGAATAAATCACTGCCTCTTCAGGAAATAAGGAAAGCACAGAGAAATTCAATGCCCAGATCTCTACTTCCTTCAAGTCCAAGGTTGCAGAGATTTAAATCCAGGCTATCTGGTTCCAAGCACAGGCGTTTTCTCACTCAAACCTCAAGGCTTTGACTATGCGGCAGTTGCTGCTGTTTTGACAGCCCTAACAATGCTGTGAAAACCTTCAAGTGCATAGTGTTTCAGACAAACAACAAAGTGGTGTCCTAAAAGACACCTTCCTTCTCAATGGTGGGCAAGGCAGCCCCAGTAAACTCCAGACTGGTGTTAAAGGACACCAGTTCAAAAAGTACACTTATGTGTCTCTAACTATTTCCGCCAGCATATTTAGCTAGCTTTTCTTTGCTGCCCAGGGTAGAGAAGAGAGGGGCAGATCCAAGGGGTAAACAGGAGGAACAGAGTTCTTATTAAATCATTCCTCACTACACACCTGTTCTCTCTACTTACAACTCTAGTCCATGAGGACAAAAATGCCTGTAAAGGTTTTGGGTTTAACAGTTAATGAACCCAAAGAGACCAGTAGGAGATAAATTTCAAAGGCACAACTCAAAACACGTAACTTCTCTGGCTTAAAAACAGTCTTCAGAGCAGGAGGCTTACAGGCTGTAGGTCTGAAATATGAATTCAGAACAGTGAGGACAATGACCCCAGGGTGATCAGTGCGTGTCTTACATCATCATCCAGAGTCTCGTCGTCCAATTCCTCCAACTGGGCCTGGTTGTATCTGAACTGGATTCGGTTCAACACCTCTGTGAGCAAGAGAACTAGGGCGTCTTCGTACCTACGTGGCAAGGAGAAATTCAACATCAGGTGAACACAGGCTTTTAAGCCTAGGATTTCAAAAAGCGTTCTGTACTACAAAGGGAACAGTGGCCACAGTGGTTATCACATACAAGAATCATCTGAACTACACTAAGTCTCTGGGTTGACAGATATGCATGAGTAGAATGGTAGCAGGGGTAATTCTCTGACAGGTTCTAGACAGACTCGCCCCTTCCATCATTATACAATGTCCTCCCTGTCTCTGACGATAATTTCTGGTTTAAAGTCACTACCACGGGCCTCATCTGGTTTACTGTTTACAAAGACTCATTCTTTTCCATCCTCTTACTTTCAACCTATGTGTGTCTTTGACACTCTTACACTGCTGTCTGGGAGTGCAAACTGGTCCGGCCACTATGGAAAGCTGTGTGGAGGACCCTCAAACAACTGAAAATGAAACTACCATTCGATTCAGCAATCCCACTTCTGGGAATCCACCCCAAAGTCACCAAAACACTAATTCAAAAAGACACCTGTACTCGGATGTTCACCATAGCACTATTTACAACTGCCAGGACATGGAAAACAACCCACAAGCCCAAAAACTGATGAATGGTTGAAAACGATGTGGACTATTTATACAATGGAATACTGTTCTGCAATCAAAACTGACAAATATGAAACGTTTGTGATGACATGGATGGACCTAGAGGGAATCATATTGGCAGAAATAAGTCAAAAAGAAAAAGACAGAGAAACCATATGGTCTCACCAATAGATGTAGGAATAATAAACAAACAATAAACAAAAGGACAAGAAAAAGTCAAAATAAGCTGAAAACAGAACTGAGGTAAGCAGCTAGGGAAGGGGAGAGGAGAGGGAGAAATTAGGGAAGGAAGGAGCACAAGAAGATAAGACAAGGGCTCATGGGTGATGGGGGTGGAGAGCCCTGGGAAATGCAATGATATAATATAAATACACACACACACACACACACACACAAGCATAAATATGTAAACAGTCAAAAAAAAAGAAAAGAAAAAAGTAGTCTTGTGAAAATTGGATTATGTTTATACTCTAATTCATTATTCCAAGCTCTGCTTTTTAACTGGAGAATAATTTACATTTAACAATTATATCAATCGTAAGGAAGGATAGACTTCTACCACTTTGTTGCTTGTCGTCTATATGCCATATCTTTTGTTCCTCAAGTTTCCCCTTTATTCCTTCTTTATATTAGGTATTTTGTAGTGTGCCACTTTAACTCTCTCATCATTTCTTTTACTATACATTTTGCTATTTTCTCAATGGCTGCCAGCGTATTACAGATACTATATATAAATATCATTAGCTTAACGGTTCGCCCCTATTACTCCTGTGAGAGTTAAGGTGGTGCTGGCACTTTCCTGATGAAGAAATCAGAAACTGCCCATGCTCCAAAGCTAGCTCACTTGACCCCTGAGCCCGCTAACTCCATACCCCATGCTCTTTTCCCTACACATAAAGCACAATGAACTTTGGGGCTCTTTCATCCCCTCCCCAAAACTTAATCTTTAGTTAAGAAGACTTAAAACTTAGGGGGGAAAAAATTTTTTTTTTTTGAGACTCGGTCTCGCTATTTTTGCCCATGGAACCACAGGCTCTCATTGCCCAGGGTACCACAGACTCAAGCAATCCCCAGCCTCAGCTTCCTAGGTACCTGGGATTACAGGCGTGCACCACCACACCCAGCTATTTTTTTGGAACTAGGTCTCACTAAGGGCCCCAGGTGGGACTCGAACCGCGATCCCTAGCTCCGGCCACTTCATAGGCTGAAGCTTACAGGCACGAGCCACCGTGCCCGGCCAAAAGAGGAAATTTTTAAAGCCTAGGAAACCCTAACTCTTTGAGCCACCTAACAAGTTTCAAGGAAACAGCTTTGCAGCCCCAGGCTTGGCTACTTCCCAGATGTAAAAACCTAAGGTAAAAGACAGCAACTTACAGGCAACAGTTGCTTCCACAAGGGCAAACTTCTTGCCTAAATGTCTGCCTGGCCTGAAGCACCTCTAAGATTAAGTTCAGGGGCTACCCCCACAAATCAAACAAACTACCCATGCTGGTTATTCAACTCCTAGTGCCAAGCTCCTTGTCACACTTTGGGGGATACCAGGGCTGAGACCACACAAGGCCCATTTCTCCTCTGCCTGTCAGGCTCTGTCAACAGGGGTGCTGGAGGAAAGCTAGACGGCAGAAGGAGTCCATTCTTCCCGTGGACTTCCTTCCCAGCAGCGTTGCTCTAACAAAGGTCACCTGACAGCAATGACTGGCCCTGGTCCTAGCTTTGCGCCACATGCCCAGAACTGATCTCACTCTAAGAGGTGTCGGCAGCAGCCATCTTGCTTCTCTCCTCAAAGGAATGGGTCCCAGGCTCCATGGGCACAGTCTCTGAGCATCTGTGGCAACTGGGCGGGGTCATAACTTCAGGGATGAGAACACTAGCTACAGGAAGGTCCCTTCCTCTGATGTCCAAGATTTTACCTCTTTCCTCTGTACCACTAGCCCTCAGGATGGAGCTGCTTCCTATAGTTCTCTGTTGTGATTTTCATATTCCCATTTTACTTTCCTAGTTCTTAAAAATCTGTTTAATCAATTTTCTACACTTAATTCCTAAAATAATTATATGAAGGCTGGGCACGGCAGTGCGTGCCTTTAAGCGCAGCCTATGGAGCGAGGCTGGGACTAAGAATTGCTTGAGTCCACAGGTTCGAGACCTGCCTGGGGCAATATTGCGAGACCTAGTCTCAAAATTTAGCTGGGCGCGGTGGTGCATGCCTGTAATCCCAGCTACCTGGGAAGCTGAGACTGGGGATCGCCTGAGTGCGTGGTACCCTGGGTAATGTGAGCCTGCAGTTCCCCAGGTAAAACAGTGAGACCTAGTCTAAAAAAAAAGAAAAAAATTATATGAGCGGCATGTTTTCCTGACAAAACTTGTAATAAGTCACTGACTGTAATACAGGTGAAAACTAGAAGACAGCCAAAACTAAAAGGTATCCGATGCCAAGAGTAGATACAATCTAATCAATCTAAGAGTTACAATCTACAAGATAAGACACTGTAAAGACAGCTGAGAAACTGTTTAAAAATTCTCCTGAAATGTCACATTTAAGTTTAGTGAGTGCAACAGCTCATTTCTTCATTAAATTAAAGGTACCGCCCACTCCTTTCCCTAACAGGGAGCTCTCCATTCCTGCAGATGACTTAACCTTAACTAGACTGGCGATTGAGCATGACCCAGGAAAGAATGCTGGCAGGGAAAATCATTAATATGCAACATCTGTGTGAGTATTACCAACAGAGGTAAAATCCCCCTTCAGTAGACTTCAGAAAGTTATAATGAAAAATATTAGCCTGTAGTTTCAATTTGCCATTGGCTCAGAACATAAATTCCAAGCATACAGAAGTTTCATGGTATAAATTGCTATGATGAACCACACATTTTCACAATTTTGCTAGGGAAAAATCCATTTAAGACCAAAGGCAAATGAAATTCTCTGTCATCTATTAAAAGGTCTTAGGTGAAAAGGGAGTTTTAAGACTTCGTATGCAAAGAATAACTCTAAATTAGACCTAAAATCCTTACTGCTATTTGACAATTCTGGCTATCACAAAAACAAAACTGCCTTACCACTGAGTATAATATTAAACCCGACCAGGCTAAAGCATACTTAGATAACTGATCTCCCTAAGTGTCTGGCAAGGACTGGGAGGAAGACATGGATGGGCACAGACTGGTGGCCTAGCCAATACTCATTCTTCCCTTCTTCCCTGGTAAGAGTACTCTGAGCAAGAGACTAACTGAAGACTACATTTCCCAGCCTCCCTTGCAAGTAGGGATGTGTCAAAGGCAAACTGGAGGAAGTCACTGGGTGGGATTTTTCAACTACTCCCTGTTCTCACTTTAACCATGGATGTGATGTTTATAGATCCAACATACATCACTTACCATTAGATGGCTGAAGGCAGCAGTCATACTTAAAGGCTGGCAAAACAAACAGGTGAAAGGATCCCCCCAAAAAAATCAGTGTGCGCCGGCCGGGCACGGTGGCTCGTGCTTGTAAGCTTCAGCCTATGAAGCGGCCGGGGCTAGGGATTGCGGTTCGAGTCCTGCCTGGGGCCCGTAGCGAGACCTAGTTCCAAAAAAAATAGCTGGGCGTGGTGGTGCACGCCTGTAATCCCAGCTACCTGGGAAGCTGAAGCTGGGGATGGCTTGAGTCTGTGGTACCCCAGGCAACGAGAGCCTGCGGTTCCATGGGCAAAAATAGCAAGACCTAGTCTCAAAAAAAAAGAAAAAAAATCAGTGTGCATAAAAATGAGGAGATCAGAATGGAGATATGTTCAAGAGAATGCCTATCAGATGCCTATCTCAAGAAGAAAAAGATGTTGAGACTTTCAAAGCAGCTATTATAACTATCCTCCATGAAGTTCTCAGATGTACTAAACTATAGCTCCTCAAAACTTTCTATGTTGACATACTAACCTCCAGTTTGACTATATTTGGAGAGGAGGCCCTGTTTCTCTGATCATGTAGATTTTACCTCTTTGCTTTAATACCACTAGCCCAAAGGATGAAGCAGTTTCCTGTAGTCCTATTATCTCAACATTCGCATTTTACTTTCCTATGACTATTAAACGGTTATAAAGGCTAAATGAGGTCATAAGGGTCATTAATTCACATGACTAATAGAAAAGGAAGAGACACAAGAAAGCACAAGAGTGCACAGTATACATGGACACACAGAGGTGTGTTTGCGTGCAGGCTCCCCTCTCCCTCGCTCCATGCATGCACAGAAGAAAGGCCACATGAGGAAGACAGAGACAAAGCCTCATCTGCAGCCACAGCAAGCATCCTCACTGGAAACCAAGTCTGTCAGCACCCTGATCTGTAACTTCTAGTCTCCAGAACTGTGGAATTTTGTTATGACTGCCTGTGCTCACTACTACAGAAGGTAATGATGCTGAGAAATAACCTGGAATTCCAAGAATACAGAAAAACCAAGATAAATGGGAAATGTATGGGTAAGATAACAATACACTTCCCTCCTATTAAGATATTTAAGTTATGAATGATGAATGAAAGCAAAAATAGAACATTGTCTGCTAGGGTTTTCAATATACATAGAAGTAAAACATAGCAACCTAAATATAAAAAGAGGACTCGACAAGACTCATAATGGTTGTAAGATTTCAACATTATAATTAAAATGGTAAAATGTTAATGTGGAAAGTATAGAAATGTTAATACTCAGAGTACCCACTTTAAAAAAAAATCCCATCTAAAGAGACATAAACGTTCAATAGATACACTGAAAAGGAAAACTAAATGAAGTAGAAACTGACAGACTTGAAGGACATAAGGCAGATCTACTATTATACTGTAAGAATCTGGTAAATGACAGTATTATGCATGTTGTCTTCATCCTGCTTGTTCTATCAACCAAACTAAGCTGACCAACACTTAGAGAGCACTTCACCCAACAGCAGCAGAATACACACTGTTTTCAAGTATACAGTGAACACTGCCCAAGAAGAGGTCATGAAACAAAGCTTAACAAATTAGAAAAAATTGAAATCACATAAACTATGTTTTCAAATCAAAACAGACACAAAACAAAGCAAAATAAATGGAAACACTCCAAATATTTGGCAAATTAACACAGGAAATCTCAGGGAAAAAATTAGAAAATATTTTAGACCGAATGAAAAGGAAAATACAATGTATTAAAATTTGATGGGTTAAGCTAAAGCAGTGCTTGGAGAGAAGCATACAGTATTAAATGCTTAACATACAATGGAGGTAAACCTAATTTGTTGTCCAACTTCTCCCTTTTCTCACTTGTGCTGCCTGAATCATGGGCAATGGAGATAAACCTAGGAACCTCACAGGTTCTAAGAGATATATGCAATTACACATGTAAGGCAACTACATAGTTGGTGTTCAATAAATATATGATGGATGAAAGGACAGCAAACAAGAAAATGAATCAACATGCACAAAATAGACAAAACTCCAATTCAAATAACTACAGAGAACTTAAGCATAGTCCTGGAGAGCTTCTTCAACTCAATGAAATAACTAAGACTGTTCAACTGCTCTCTAGGGCAGTCAACAGCATGAATTTCTCTAAGCAGAAGCCCTTATACAAACCTAGTTAATACTTTTCATCAATTGTTTCAAAATGCCTTGTGTCACAATGGCACTTCCTCTTTACTAAGCAGACTAACTCAGTTAGTGGGGGATAAAAGGATAGTTTTTCCCATACTCACCCACAACTGTTTACAGTGCAATCAAATATAACCCGGAATCCCTGTGCTGATCTATCACCAGCACTTGCCAGCATTCTTGCAACAAAGGGGTTCACAGGACATGACTCAGTGATTTTGGTTGCTTAAGTCATCTTTCCCCATATTCCCACAAAAATAAGTTTTTGCACAGGTGGCTCCCTTCACACTGGCAAGCACAAAGAGAAATGACTAAGAAGAAAGTCCATACTTATTATTGAATACCTGTCAGTCAGGTTCTATTAATTTTACACACACTGGTTAATTTTCTTAACAACTGATGATGAAGGCACAACCATCTCCAAGTATAAATGAGGAAAAGGAGACTGAAACTCACAATGGCAAATCCAGACAATGAACCCCATCAAGTAATTTTGTTCAACTGGTAATTACAGAAGATGTATTCCCTTAAAACTGAGACTGAGGTTTTGCAGAGTTCTCACCAGTTCTGATCAACAAACTTTTGAACAATCTCACTGAGCAAGGAACATGCTGAGCTCCAATTTCCAAACTTCTAGAACCAAGAATAAATCCATGTACATTTGTTCTTCTAAATTTGTAGCCTACAATGCCTACCACTTTGTTGTGATGAATGATGCAAAACCTTTAAACCACAAGGGACAGGAACTGCTGCCTCTGTGACTTAGCCACACCTACATTTCCCATTTAAGACACCAAGAAAACATTTTGACTACTTCCCGCAAGATTAGTTGCTTCTGAATTCTGCCTTAAACCTCAAATGTGATTCCAGCTTCTTTTACACATACTTTTCCAGCTGAAAAACACCTGATCACATGTACATGCTCTTAAAGTGAGCATGGTAATCATCAGTAGGCAATGCTTCTCAACTGCTTCTGCAAAACAGCACCATCTCTACATTGTGATCACTTATAATCTAGGCTGTGTTTGTCAAATTTACATCTGATCGACAAGCAGGTTCCCAGAATGAAGGTTACTACTGAACGGCATAAATGGCAGAATAGTTTTGAAAATTTTTCAGGTTTTTTTTGCTTATTAACACCATAGTGTTATGTTTTAAAACCAAAAATAGTGTTAATATTTTTTAATCATGAAAAATTAGAAAGCTTCGTTTAGAAAGGTAATCAAATGATTGACGATAAAACTCTAGTGTTTACTGTGGTTAGTCAGAACCACTGACAACTACGACGCCAGGTGACAGAAACCTAGGGTAGCAGGTCAACATCTTCAGGTGAACTGAAGGCCCACAGACCACCCAGACCCCAATGTCACCACCACAGTAAAACAGCAGCAGCATCTTCAATTACTTACAACTGCTGCTGTACTCACTGGCCCACTCATGGTGCGCTGAGTGCATGTCAGACACTGTGCCAGGTTCTCTAGTAAAATGATTATCTTGATTCGTAATCATCCTAAAAGAGTGCTACTAACATGCTCATTTTGCAAGACGAAATGTGATCAGCACATAACTTGACTAAAGTAACACACAACATAGAAAAGGAATTTAAATGTTCCACACCATTGCTCCTTCTAGTGGTACAATAATCTGCCTGTGTTTATTATTTAATACTAATAATCAGCTGTCTATTTTCTCAATAAACCATTTTCTCCACATCTAAAGCATATTTATATTATGCTTTAAAAAGCATTTTCACAGAAATCATTTTCTCAATTTATTCTTCTAAAAAGCCTAAAAATGTAAGAACATCTACCACTAAAAATAAAGGGCATGACTGTTGGACATACAAGATAATCTGTGAATTATCTTTGCCTTTTCTTTGCTGAATCTCATTAAAAACACACACAAAAATTATACATTAAAAAAAATCAGTAATACATATTACATTTTTAAGCAGAAAAAAATGAGTCTTAAGAAAAAATATTTGAGGAAAAAGGAGAAGAAAATTTTCACTGGTATTAACATCCTAAATAGCTTACATAACTTACTTTCCCAGAAAATTTCTGGCTACATGATTGACCCTTTTGGTCAGAAGAAAATCTGGCAAAATTTTACTTTTAGATATCATTGTTTCTGGGGTTTACCTGTTGAGAACTGTCTCCTTGTCTCCAAGACGGTTTTTGATTTTATTTGTCAGATAGTCCAAAAAGAGCGTCCAGATATCCAAACAAGAGAAGTAACCTTCATGAGTAGGCTAAGGTGCAAAAGAGATCCAGACATGAAATTACTTAAGGTATTTCTTCTTCATAAAAACACCCCCTAGCCCCCACCCCCATGCTGACTTCCACCAGCATAGGAAGAGCAGCAGCCCAGGTTCCCCCACCTTCCTGGTAACCACAATCCCCACCTTCCCTGGTAAGTCAGGGTCATGGGTCAGTCACAACTGACCCTGTTGAGCAAAATATGGAATGCACTGTGGGGAGACAGGAGGCAGAATAAACTGAGTTAAACAAGCCAAGCCAACAGCTATTTTAAAGAGACCGGGATGAGGAGGACTCTTACAGATCAATCAACTCAATTCTGTTTACAGAGAATGATCTAGAAATACATGATTCAAGACAATGGGTAAGAGCAGGTTCCTCTCCCTTCAGCCCATGTTCTTTCCAATACATACCATTAGAAAACAAAATATAAGTTTCAGTGACCTCAAAGGAAACAAGTTTTACACATTCCAACATTAAGAAAGTGACATTTTCAGTTTCTTATATAATAGATTGAAAATGAGCTTGTTAAAACTAACTCTCAGGCATTAACTCATCTGCAAAAGCAGGGCTGTTAAAAAGGCTAACAGCAACCTCTAACCAACTGCCGGTAAAGACAAAGTGAGTAGAAAAGAGCAAGTCTTTGAGGGCACTAGGGTTTGGACCACTACCCTGATAACTTTCCCAAAGAGTCTTCAGACATTCAACTCAAGCAAAATCTAGGCCCTACAGTCTCCAACATCCAGCCCTTCTAATACATATTCAGTTTCAACTTGTGAAATCCCTTGTATACCCACTCAAATTTCTGCTACTATAAGAACTCTCTGGTTACACTGAGGATTGCTTCATTGAAACACATTTGGTGGCATCACAGCTAAGAAACAGACTGCCATCTTCCTAGATCAATTTCCATCTTTTCTGATCCACGCAGAAACTGAAAAGTTTACAAGAGCCTATGTGGAACTTGTCCAAGAAATAACTAACACTGGGGTATCAAGGAGGGGGAGTTTTGTACCCAGGCTGAGTCTGAGACAGAAAAACTGCAACTTAAAAAATGGAGCAAGGCCAGGCACGGTGGCTTGTGCCTGTAAGTTTCAGCCTATGAAGTGGCCAGGGCTAGGGATCGCAGTTCAAGTCCCGCCTGGGGCCCGTAGTGAGACCTAGTTCCAAAAAATAGCTGGGCATGGTAGCGCACACCTGTAATCCCAGCTACCTGGGAAGCTGAGGCTGGGGATTGCTTGAGTCTGTGGTACCCCGGGCAACGAGAGCCTGCGGTTCCACGGGCAAAAATAGTGAGACCTAGTCTCAAAAATAAATAAATAAATAATAAAAATGGAGCAGACTCCAACCTCAAAACCCACAGGGAAGCCCAAGAACTAGACTTCTACAGCTCAGTTAGGACCTCTGACAAGGTCTCAGAAAATAGAATGACCACTTCCTGCCCCACTTCATACTTCACAAAACCCAGGATGTCCATGACACAAAATGAACCAGAGAAACATGGGTGCAGGGAAAAACTGAGCCCCATGGAAATACCGTAGGTAGCCAGTGGACAAGCCTCAGCGTGCGCAGACTTAGTCTAGTCCTGACTTCCACTTGCTGAGTTCCCCTTTCAGTCGCCCTTCCTCCAGAAAGGACCCACCAGTCCTCCCAAAGAATATAACTGATGAGATGCTTTGCAAAAGTGCTTGTGATAAAAGCAGTCACAGCACCCATATTTTAAAGCTGTGACAAAGAACTTCACCATCACACTCATCTTCCCCGGGCTCTGAGTGGAGGACTCACTCCATGGCACAAAGCTGAAGGGGAAGGTGGACAGATACAGCCTCTGCAGGGCTTGAAACACCAGTTACAGCCATACCTGCAGGCTGTACCATCTGCTGTCCACACTCTGATCTCAGGCATTGGGTGGGCACCGACTGTTAGGACCACCAAGATGACAGGCCACCTGCACTTGGGGAGTCATTCAACTTTTCAGACACAGACTCAATTTTAAAACGAACCTGGATTCAGATTTACTCTCCAGGTTCCAGATAAATCCATGACAACTGTGAAAAGTTATTAAGGAAATTTATGACACTACTCTTATCCCCAGGTGGTTTAATCATTAGTTTTCGTTTATACTGGTCTCTTTAATCTTCACAATAGTTCTGAAAAGTGGCCAGATACTTTTCTTCTTCCCATAAACCCCAAAGACCAAAGCTTAGAAGTCTTGTGCTCAAGGAGATTAAGAGAGTAGAATCAGAGGTAGAATATGGACCTCAGACTTCCAGGCCACAGCCCCTATTCCCGGTACCTACCAACTCAGGGACTGTTTTATCAAGAAGAGACAACATGAAAAATTCAAGACCAAGAAGGTACTGATAAGAGTAGGAGCAAGAAGACAGAAAGCACACACTTGTGCAGACACCTCAAGAGCCTCAGCAAGCAAGGAACAAGGAAGGCAAACATCTGGTGAGCACCAGTGGGTCAAAGAATGTTTATGAAGATGCTCAGGTGAAAGAAAAATGTAGGTTAAGGAAAAGAAAAGGGCAAATGGTTAAAGGTATTAACATAACCTTTGTCTTACTACTGTTCACTGGTAGTAAAGTTCCTGTGAATTTTAGAAGCAGAAGACAAAAATATTGGTATGTGTCTATCAGCACACACTCATAATATCCCTCTAGTCAAGAGCAAAGACACACTACCCGCCTCACAGATGATCTAACTATGTTAATGACAGGTCACATCGTTCATGAACAGATGAGAAACCAGAGTTCACCTGGGTGTTCAGCTTCTCAGTTGGAAACCTCAGCGCAAAGATCTCCCCTGCCACTGCTCCTGCCATCTTTTCTCCTCTCACCTCTCCAGCTAGGGGCTACCTGGCCTACATGGAGCACTGTACTGTGAGGCCCACAGTCCAGGAGCTTACCCTCTGCCCAGCACTCAGATCTGTGCCTGCCTGGGCCTCAGAGAGGAAGGTGGTCACACAGAAGGCCAAGAGAGCAGGCTCAGCTACAGTGAAGGAGGAAGAAACATACCATTTACTTCATGACCATATTTCTTCCTTTCCCAGCATATAAACATAATAAATATATAAAACCACCACATTCAGTTCCATGGAAAACTAAAATGTAGGAGTCTAGTGGAAGACTCACAGAAGATGAGCAGTGGAAGACCCAGAAGATGGCCCACTATCCGCTTAGGTGAAGAAAATGAAATCTGAGGAAAATTAAAAACTTGTTCAAGGATACAGACCTACAAGAATATATGGGGTCAAGTGCAAAGAAAGACACATTAAGTTAACATGCACATTTTTGAGCTTATTTTTGAGCTTCCTCCTACACACCATATATGCTAAAGGATACCATTTCAAGTGGGGACAAAACTTCAGGCTATTCACTCTTCTTCCCAAGCTTAGCACCCAAGAGAAATGGGTCCTCATTTCTCTTCCATTTCTGCTACACTTATCCAAAGCTATCAGTCACATTGTTTTCCCCTTTCTCTCTTAAGCCTTCTCTAGACATCCCAAACTTCCCACCTCAGATGCTTCTGCTCCAGCCTCACCCCCATTTTCGTCATGTCTTCTGCTCCCAGCCCAGGAAGCTCAGCACATTCCCCTGTGTGCTCTGAACTCAGTGCCGCTCAGACACCACGCTTCCTCAGCCTCTGGTCTCTCCCCTCCTCCCAGGAATGGTCCACCCTTGCCGATGGATACTCAGTGTTTTTGCTTTATTTGGTAACCTGTCTTTTTAATTTTTTTTTTTTGATGCGTTCCTTTTAGGTTTTGTTTAGACTCCATTTCCAAGTCTTTATACTGATTTTTTGTTCTGCTCAAGTCAGTATGTTTATGTGGTACACTGGATAGCCTGGTCTCAAACCTGCTCTGATGGGCCACTTGTTCCTTTCCTCCTCCTCCCCCATACTGTACAACTGAGGTTATTTGTCACTGTTGGCTGCTGTTGCCTCATAATAACCCCTCTGGCACTTCTTTCATGTCTGGCTGGGTGCTTGTTTTTGCTTTTCAGTGAAGTTCCCCTCCCTTCCTTCTTGAAGGATTCTAGCCTGGAAATCTCTGCGAGAACTTTATTCCCTGCCATTCCTTGCTTGCCTGTCAGGTCTCTACTGAACATCCAGAGAGTGTAACTGTTATTTCCCTCATAGATTACACTCTTCCCTTGATAGCTCTAGTATTCTGTCCTGGTCAGTGACTTTGAACAGTTTTATCATAATGTGTATTAGACTGTGTGCCTATTATTATTTTGTTTGGAATATTTGGGTGTCTTGACTTAAAATGTCTGGTTCATTTCCTGAACTGAGATGGTTCTCAGCAATTATTTAAGTATATTTTCCGTGCCTTTCTCTGCATAGCCATACTTAAAGATTTATGTTCTTTTCTGTATGTGATAATTCAATAAAAAACTTACTTTAAAAACATATACCAATGGGTACAAGGGACAGGGTGTGATAGTAATGTCTAAACCTGGACTATGGTGACAGTTGTACAAGTCTCTATAGATGCTCAATGTAACTTCATTATCTAATTAGAATGAGTGAATTTCATAATATGCAAATTTTACTTCAAAAAACTTTTTGAAGATGTGTGCATACATATACGACACATATATATCATATATACATGTTTATACATATTGTTATACACACATATATAGGTGCATATGTATTTATATCACTAGGCTGTAAATTCAATGAAATAAAAGGGTGTGTTTGTGCTAATTCATAAAATACAGTAAGAGTTCCAAAACTATTTCCTGTAATAAACTGTATTCTCCCAATCACACAAACACAAAACTTAATCCTCCACTATAACTTCCTTGTGGTACATTTTAGTCACAGTTACAGATTAGAACTAAAGGCTCTAATTTCGTACATTTTCTATATTTTCTTCTCTGAGGTAATAGTGGTTAAGAACACAGACTCTCTGGGATCAAGTCTGCTTTCACCACTTATTAACTGTATGACCTCAAGCAATTTACTCCTGGTCCTCAGTTTCTTTATATGCAAAACAAAGATAACAAATTCCACCCAAGTATGAACTGTTTGAAGACTAAATGTGTGCTCTTCACTTAGTGCACATATTATATAAATGCTTGGGAAAGAGAGTTCTTCTTCCTGAAAATAAGAAAATGAATATTTGGGGGGCGGGGAGTGAGGGGACAGCGGGCAGGTATTTCTGGTGCTTTACCTGATGAAATGTATACTTGAACAAAAGTGTCAAAAACTCCACAACAGGGAACTGGGAGTAGGACTCGATTCGTCTCAAGTGAACACTCACAAAGAGCCGCAGAAAGTCAGTAAACTTCTCGATGTAGCTAAAGAAGACAAGAAGACAAAGGTGACAGTAAGAAACCCAGCCGCCTGCTTAGAAGTGAACTTAAATTCAATCCAAATTTCTTTCAGTACAAAACTAAATAGATTTATATTTTCATTTAAAAATATAAAGGCCTGCAACAATTACCTACAGGACAGGCAACCCTTCATTCCATTACCACCTGAAACATAGCAGAAAAGCAACTTTAATCCTCAGATACTATCTACTAGGCATTTTATAAGCTAGTGTACTCATTTTCTCCTATCTCGTTATGTTATGACCCAATTAAAATGAAAGGAAATAAAGCTAAAACATTGATGGACAGATCAGCAGTGTCATTTCAATGTGGCAATACTAGAAGGCTGGATTTCCCTACTAAGGGGCCAATATAATCAAATGAACATGTGGAAAAAAGCAAAAAAGAAAAAGCCAAAACCCTTGGTGTCCAAGCAAAGTAAATTCAGAATTGCAACCTAATGTTCATTTTTTCCCACCCTCTGACTCGTGGTGCTTAACATAGTATATACCCAAAATTCACTTTTGAAAGTGATTTCACATATAAAGGAGGAAAGCTGTTAGAGCTGGACAAGGCTCAGGGACAATGCGGTCAAATGCTTCACTTTACAGAGGAGGCCCACAGACATAAAGTGACCAGCCCAAGGTCCCTCGGCCAGCACGGAGCTGAATAGGACCATATTCACAATCCAGTGCTCTTTCTTTTCACATCACAGTGAATCCCCAATTCATTTGTATTCACAAAATCATTCCACAGAAGAGTGTGGGTCAAGGCTGCAAGGATAAGAGACGTCTGTTATTAAATGCACAGCACATCATCACTCTCACATTTCAGAAACTGTCATTTTAAGCCCCTAAATACCAAAAGGTGACTAGAAAATGAGATGGGCATATCCACAATTACATTTCAGAGACAGATTTTTTTAAAAAGGGTAAAGACATTCTAGGCCCTAGCCAAGAAATAAATGGCTAAGAACAATTTTGAGACTCTTAACTGCAAAAGGCTATTTTTTTAAAAGCAAAGATATGTAAGATAATAAAGGGGGAAAAGACTACCACTCAGAAGAGCAAAACTGGCTCATAAATAAAATGCCCCACCATGTTCCTGGGACCTGTCACCCCGAGAGGCCAAGCTGCTTGTGTGACCTCCACAGGTGAACTAATTTGCAACTTAAAAAAAATTGTTTGAGAAGGAAAACAGCTGTCTCTGTGGATTATGGGATCAAATACTTGAAACCATAAGGCAATAAAATCAATTGTTCTCAGAGATGAGAAAGTTCAAAGAGACTTCTCCCTGATGTCTTCAGCATCTAACACTCAAGAGCAGGAACTCCTCTTCCCCCGCCTCCTCTCGTTTTAGTACTTCGTCAGTTTTGAAAGGATATTCAAGTGGTCAACCAGTTTACTGCTCTTTAAGAAGAGGCACTCAGTTCCCTAGTACCCATAAAGAATAGAGAGAAGTCATGGGCAAAATATCATACAATCTCCATTTTATTTTAATCTCCAACCCAATTTTAAAAAAAATACAAACAAGGCCATTTGGTTGCTAAAACTACAGATTTATTTCACCTCATTTTCTTTCCCTTGCCCACCTTCTGGTACAGGTGCTAATGAGCAGTATAAAGTTAGAAAAAGGCAGGAGAGGGGAGAGAAGCAAAGGGCCTGGTTAGGTAGCTCCTAAACAACTGAGAACGGACTGAGCTGTTTAGAATTAGTGGCCAGGAAGCAAGCACACAGTACTGTTGATGTCACCTTTCTGCTTCCAGGCACCTCTCAGCTTTCACAGGGCAATAGGAAGCATAGGATTAAAATATAAAACCGAGAGCACAAGAGTTACATGTAACAATATCAGTATACAGATAATCCATGATGATATTTCTCTACCACCCAAATGTAAGCCATAACAAACCACGCTACAAGTAGAGTCAAAACATCTATATTTGATGGTATGTACAAGTTGTTTTTTTTTTTAACGTGAAGATTTAGCCTTTCTTAAACCAAAGCTAGAAAAGATATAAAATGGTGTTTGAATATTGATGCCTGTGAATTCACACAGAAAGCTAGAACCGATTAATAAAAAATAAAACCAACATATTACTGTACCAGGTTATAAGTTCTTTTAATAATATGAAGAAAATTTCAGCTTACAATAAACCAAAACAAAATAATTTTATGTACCATTTTTTTTAGTTTTAGAAAAACTTAACTACTAAATATTAAAAGCACTAAAAGTGTCGACTTTATTTTCTGCTCCTTACTCCAAAGAAAAGGAAATAGCTTAACTCTGTGTAACAACAAGCCAAGAAAAATTGATTAAAATAGGAACAACTTCTGCAGTCAAGCAATCTGTAAATATTTACTGATTCAATGCAGTTTATCTGCCTGGCTGTTTCTGAACAGTCAACTCGACTTTCCCAACACTCCCGCTTATTTTTGCATAGCAGTTGCACAGTATTAGTGAGGTCTTTGAAATAAACAACATCATCTGCAAGGAGATAACCTTCAAGTCCAGGCCTGAGACGACTGCGACACAGTCACCTGGCAGAGCACTCAGGAAAGGAAGGCTGGGTGACTGAGGGAAGTCGAGAGGACTGTAAGTAACAAAGAAACGTGGCTGTGTGCCAGGTGAGCAAGTGCCTAAGCAACATTAACAGCTCTCTTTTGATGACAAGTTGCCATCTGTGTAAGACTCATGGTAATAACAACATTCCTGCACACTACACAGTTCACTGGGGAGTGTCAAATAGTCAAAACTGGCGCGCAATATCGAGTGAGAAGGGTGAGAAGGGGGTGATCGTAGCTCCTGTACCTCCTGGAACCTTCTCTCCTGTTCCTGGTTATGCATGAGCAGCATCTCAGCTCCTGCACCACCTCAGACCTGTAGGCAAATAGTGAGGGAAGGGCAGGAGGGGTGGCAGGGAGGATAGGAGATGGATGGGGGAAAAAAGACAACATACCTACACAGGTCATAAGCACTTCTCAAACTCAAACTCACTTCCCTTAACCACCCTTGCCCTTCCAGCTAACCTCACACTTATTGATACAGACCTACCTTTCTGTTCCTCACCAGGGGCCCCAAATTCTGAAACCAAAGAGGATTACAGACTCTATGCAGCACAATGTAATAAACAGTCAGGGCCCTTTCTCTGGGCACAGCCGACTCCACACCTGTTTTCATTACCTCTCATCAAGTTCTTCTAGCCTGCTCTTCACGGTATGGGCATTGTTATCCTTGGTGATTTTCTGCAGGAGGTAGAAAGTCTGCTGGAACATACGCAGTAAATACTCCTCGAATTCCATAGGCACACAGTTCTTGGACATGAGTTCATTGATGCAGGACATGGCCAGGACCCCAAGTCGGCCGCGCTCCTGACCCAACACACAGTTCTGGCTGCTGCCGTTAACTGACGCCATCTTTCTGGCCCGGATGTCACAGCCAAAGCGTGCAAAGTGGAAGATGGTGGTAAGGAGGGATGGGGTGATGCTGGCAGACAGAGGAATCCAACTGAAGAGATGGGCCAAGCACTCCAACGCCAGGGAACAAACATACTCACTCTCCGCATCAAGGATGGGGATTGGCTGATTCAACAGTTTAGCTGAACTAGGACTCTGCAACAGGTTACTCAATAAGTCACCTGAAAATACAAAAGGGTTTTAAGATAGATGGCTCAACACAGAGCATGGGGGGGGGGGG